>CABHOG010000186.1:144593-182450 GCA_902168055.1 Aratinga solstitialis
CGGTTGTATTCTCTTCCCTTGTTGTTTCCCTTGTCATTATTATTATTGGTGGTAGCAGTAGTGGTTTGTGTTATACCTTAGTTACTGGACTGTTCTTATCTCAACCTGTGGGAGTTGCATTCTTTCGATTCTCCTCCTCATCCCTTCAGGAGGAGGGGGGAGGAAGAAGTGGGGGAGTGAGCAAGTGGCTGCATGGTTCTGAGTTACTGGTTGGGCTTAAACCGCGACAGATCTTTTTGGTGCCCAACGTGTGGCATGAAGGGTTGAGATAATGATAGATCTGAGCAGAGTGTGTCTAATCAGATTTGTGATAAGCATTCATTGTTTATAATTAATAGTCACTGTCACAATGTTTATTTATTTACTCTCAAAGTTGTTGTGCTTGGACTCCTAGTTTCAGCATGTCTTAACTTACAGACAGTATTTGCTGGTTTAATGTTTATTGGCTTTGGAACCTGGGCTAAGGTTCTTGTTTTGCTGTACTTCATGGTAATGACTTGTAATACACTTGAATCATTGATCATGAAACTGGCCTGGCTTGTGTTCTCAGTGTGGTCATCACCTCTGTACTTTGGGAGGCATGTAATGGGAATTTTTAACAATTACACATCTTTTTTTTTTCTTCCTCGGCTGGTCAGTCTATGAAGGATATGTTCCCTCACACACTCTGCTCCCCCACCGGGCTATTTACAGCAGCATTTGAGAATTCTAAAGGTTTTGGATGGCCTTTGAATACCCTTGAGACCTGCCTGCTGCTTGTGCTGGGGATCAGCACAATGCTACACATACAGTGTGTGTTTTACCCACAGCCATACCAGCCTGAGAATGCCCTATTTGTTCTGATCTTGAAAGTTAAGCAGGTTCTGGTTCATGTCTGGTCTGGGATTAGATGATGATATAGGAGGACCACCAAGAGATTTTCCCCGAGGCTGGACAGTCATGAGTGGCAGGGTGTGTGGGATCGTATGGGCAAATATCTAGGCTAGTGGCCCCTCCAATACTTTGGAACTTCACCACTGAACAAGTGAAAATCCATAAAAACTAGTAAAGCACTTAAACGAGGTGTGTTGTCATCCTGGCCATACCAGAGAGGGACAAATCATGGCAACATGCTGGGGCTTGGCCTACACCTACAGAGCCCTGTTCAACACTATCCAGCACCTTCAAAGGGAAAAAGTTGTCTCTGGATTTGATGGCAAAGCAACAGATAACACAGCTACTCAACCCCAAAGCACAACAGCTACATCAACCCTGACAACAGACACTGCAGCCACTCCATCTCTGGTGACAGAAACTGCAGCTGCTCCAACCACAGTGATAGACACTGCAGCTAAACCAAAGGACCAATCTGTGCCAATACCAGTTGCCCCTGTAAGCAAGGGGAAAAGCAAACAAGAGGCACAAAGAGCAACCCATGAAATGAAGGAAGATGAAGACCCAATGTACTTACTAGAGGGGACAGCATCTGAACAAGAGTTATTAATACAGGAATCAGAGGAAGAGAAAGAAGAAGAGGTGACTTTTTGATCCCAGACCTCGACCAAGCTGCAGAATATGTGAAAAGATTTCAGACATCTTCCAGGGGAGCACATCATCACCTGGTTGCTCCAATGCTGGGACAGTGGGGCCGACGGTCATGAACTAGAAGGTAGGGAAGCCAAGCAGCTGGGATCACTTGCTAAGGAAGGGAGAATTCACAAAGAGATTGCAAAAGAGAAACAAGCCTTCAGCTTCTGGAGGCAGCTCTTGGCAGCAGTGAAGGAAAGGTATCCTACAAGGGCGATGTTATAAGTTGTTCAGACAAGTGGACCAGGATAGAGAAAGCCATCCAGTACCTGAGGGAATTAGCTGTTCTAGAGATGATCTATTGTAGGCCAGATACCAGGAATGCATCTGTAGATCCAGATGAAGTCACATGTACACGATCCATGGGGCGGAAATTTACAGAGTGCACCATCATCATACGCCCAATCATTGGCATCAATGTCCTTGAGTGAGGCAGCACCACCAAGAGTGGATGAAATGAGTCTTTAACTCTGAGAGCCTGAAGACTCTCACCCCTTCCACCATTTCAGCTGTGGAAAAACTGTCCCAGGAGTTCAAACAATTGAAAGACAATCTATCCGATCTATCTAGCTCCCCACGTGTACTGACCCACGTCTCAGCTATTAGCAGAAGGCACCCTACTGACTGAGGGAGAAGATATAGGAGGTACACTCCACGGGGCACCCTATGGTTTTACCTGTGGGATCATGGAGAAGACATGAGAAAGTGGGATGGAAAACCTACCTCAGTTCTGGTGGAACGGGTGTGTGAATTGAAGAGAACACCAGTCAAGGATGATCCTCCCAAGAAAGCTGCTACTCCACTCTTTGGTGAGCAGCTTCCTAGATGGAGTGGAAGAGCTGATTTTCCTCCAATTTCTGTGATAAGGAATTCTAATACCTTTCTACAAGACCTAAGTGGAAAATCTTATGATGGCTATTAGAAGGGCCCTGCCTCCAGCCAGGTGGAGGACAGGGGCAATAGGGTTTACTGGATGTCCTGGGTATGAACTTTGATGAAACCAGATAAGCTCAGCAGTGACCAGATGAGTTCTGTGGCATCATCAGCAGGCAGCAGTCCAACACTGCACACTGTCTCTCCTGCTCTGAAAGACTGTTACAAGAGATGGAGCCCGACATCATGGACCGGATCAACTCAGCAGCTTTATAGGGATTGGTCCATGCACTAAGGAATGATATCTCTCTCTTTGTGTGCATGTATGTATATATATATATGAGACAAGAGTGATGGTATATTGAAAAATGTGAGATCTGAGCATGACGTGAATGGTATAGAATAAGGGGTGGATACTGTCCTGGGTTCAGCAGTAGCAGTCATTTTTCTCCTTCTTAGTAGCTGGTGCAGTGCTGTGTTTTTGACTTTCGGCCTGGGAACAGTGCTGATAACACCAATATTTTTAGTTACTGCTCAGTAATGTTTACTCTGCCCAAGGACTTTCTGAGTCTTATGCTCTGCCAGGGAGGAGGGGAGCCAGGAGGAAGCAGAGACAGGACATCCGACCCAAACTAGTGTCATGGGTTCAGCAGCAGCAGTCATTTTTTCTCCTTCTTGGTAGCTGGTGTAGCACTGTGGTTTTGATTTTCAGCCTGGGAAAAGCACTGATAACACCAGTGTTTCGGTTACTGCTTAGTGATGTTTTGGTCTGGCCAAGGACTTTCTGAGTTTCATGCTCTGCCAGGGAGGAGGGGGAGCCGGGAGGAGGCAGAGACAGGACACCTGACCCAAACTTACCAAAGAGCTATTCCATGCCACAGCATGTCATGCCCAAGTTGGAGGACGGAGAGGAGAGACCCAGAAGGGTGGGGGGTGCACTGCGTGGTCAGGCTTGGTTTTAGGTGGTGAGAAATTGTATTCTTTCCTTGTATTTGCCTTGTCATTATTATTAGGCTGCAGAGTATGGAACTCTGTCAGGGGTCAGGTGAGCAGTCAACAGAGAGTTTGTGAGTCAGGGTTAAAGGGAGAACAGCAATGGGAGACATTACTGTGGGGATCTGTTACAGACCACCTGATCAAGAGGACACTGTGGACGAAGCGCTCTAGAGACAGATAGGAAGGAATGCCCCAGGGAAGTTGTGAATGCCCCGTCCCTGGTGGTGTTCAAGGCCAGGTTGGACAGAGCCTTGGGTGGCATGGTTTAGTGTGAGGTGTCCCTGCCCATGGCAGGGGGGTTGGAACTAGATGATCTTAATATCCTTTCCAACCCTAACTATTCTATGATTATATGATTCTATGAGTTCAAGAGAGCAGTCTTTGGCCTCTTCAGGAACCTGCTTAGTAAGGTTCCATGGGATATAGCCCTAGAGGGCCACAGGGCCCAAGGTTGATATTCAGGGATCACCTGCTACAAGCTGAGGAGTGTTGCATCCCAACTAGAAGGAAGTGCAGCAGGAGGGCCAGGAGACCTCCTTGGATGGATAAGGAGCTTCTAAGGAAACTAAGGAAAAAAAAAGGCTTATAAAAGGTAGAAGCAAGGACAGGTGGCCTGGGAAGAATACAGGGATGTTGTCCGGGAAGCTAGAGACAAAGTTAGGAAAGCTAAGGCCCAGTTCGAATTAAACTTGGCTAGGGATGTGAAAGATAACAGGAAGGGATTCTATAGGTAGATTGCAAATAAAAGACTAGGGACAACGTGGGACCCCTCCAGAAGCTATCAGGAGAACTGGCTACCCTGGATTTGGTGAAGGCTGAGGTTCTTAATGACTTCTTTGCCTCAGTCCTCACTGGCAAATGCTCTGTCCACACCACCCAAGTCTTGGAAGGCAGATGCAGGGACTGTGAGAATGAAGACCTTAGGCCCACTGTAGGAGAGGATCTGTTTCGAGACCATCTTAAGAACCTGCAATTGCAGAAATTGCTGAAGGAGATGGTGAATCGAGTCAGTTTGCCAAGGTGAAAGCCATCCAGCTGGCCTTGGACATTGCTGAACGAGAGAAGTGGCCAGTACTTTCTCTCTCTACTGACACATGTATGGCGGCAAATGCCCTGTGGGGGTGGTTGCAGCAATGGAAGCAGAGCAACTGGCAACACAGAGGTAAATCCATCTGGGCTGCTGCACTGTGGCAAGATATCGGTGCCCGGGTACAGGAGCTGGTGGTGAAGGTGCACCATGTAGATGCTCATGTACCCAAGAGTCAAGCCTCTGAGGTACATCAGAACAACCAAAAGGTGGATCAAGCTGCTAAGTTTATGTGGCTCAGGTAGATTTAGATTGGCAGCATGTGATTTACTTTTAGCCCTGTGTGCCCATGACATTTCAGGCCATCAGGGCAGAGATGCAACATAGAGATGGGCTCGTGATTGAGGGGTAGACTTAACAATGGACACTGTTGCCCAGGTTATTCATGAATGTGAAACGTGCTGCAGTTAAGCAAGCCAAGCAGTTAAAGCCTTTCTGATATGGAGTGCGATGGCTGAAGTGCAAATATGGGGAGGCCTGGCAGATTGACTATATCACACTCCCACTAACTTGCCATGTGCTTACCATGGTAGAAGCAACCACCGGATGGCTGGAAACGTATGCTGTGTCCCATGCCACTGCCCAGAACACTTTACTGGGTCTTGATAAACTAATGCTGTGGCAATAAAGCGCCCCAGAGAGAATTGAGTCCAACAGTGGGACTCATTTCTGTAACAACCTTATAGGCACTTGGGCCAAAGAGCATGGCACTGTGTGCGTATATCACATCCCCTACTGATGCGAAGGAGCATCCAGAGTCAATGATGAGTCCTCATAGAGGTATGATCACTGCTCGTTTTATTCGCAATATTGCTGAGATTATATAGGGTTTCTCAGGGTTCACGCGCAGTAAACAATACATTCATTGGTTAAACAACGCTGTCCACACGCCTACGGCTACAACCCGATTGGTTCAAGGCAAAAGCCCATATCCCATGATGTCCGCGGCTCATCCTTTTCCGCAGTCAGCTATCCCCTGTTTCGCCTCCGGCTAGCCGGTTTATTCTGGCTCTGCTCCCTGGTTTGCCTGCTTCAAGGACACACTGAGCCTGTCGACAGGCTCATAGGCTGGGTTGTGCAAGTAGGCCTGCATCAAGACACTATGCCCCTTAGCCTCTAAGAATTCCTCTACACCCTACCATGCACCAGCCTCTGGGAAAATCCAATGGTGCAACGGGCTGTTAAAAACTCCACTGAGGGCAATGGGTGGTAGGACTTTCAAACATTGGTATACACATTTACCAAAAGCCGCCTGGTTGGTCAACATGAGGGGATCTGCCAACAGGGCTGGCCCATCCCAATCAGAACTTTTATGTACCGTAGAGGGGATAAAGTTCCTGTGGTGCCCATAAAGAATTTGCTGGGAAAGACAGTCTGGGTTATTCCTCCTTCAGGTAAAGGCAAACCCACTCGTGGGATTGCTTTTGCTCAGGGACCCAGATATACTTGGTGGGTAATGCGGGAAGATGGGGAAGTCCAATGTGTACCTCAAGGGGATTTAATTTTGGCGGAAAACAGCCAATGAACTTCAGTTATGTGCTGTTGCCTGCTATATAGCAGTTCTATAGCCCATCAGCTAGATGTCCATCTCCACCGCTTCGGGATTTGAGAAGGAGATATGTGCTGTCATGATCATCATCAGAGAATAAAGTCATGGGAAAAACCAGCAGCAGCAGCAGAACTGTCCATCAACTGACCCTGACTTCCCTCCGATCATCACCCCAACAGAGAATGAGTTTTGATGAAGCCATATGGGCTCAGCAGTGACCAGACGAGTTCTGTGGTGTCATCAGCAGGCAAGAATCCAACATTGCACACAGTCTCTCTTGCCCTGAAAGACAGCACAAGACAGTTAGAAGAGGTGGAGCCTGACATCATGGACTCAGTGAATTCAGCAAACTTTATAGTGATTGTGTATGGACTGAGGCATGATATCTCTCTCTTTATGTGTGTATATATATATATGAGACAAAAGCGATGGTATAGTGAAAAATGTGGTATCTGAGCATGACATGAATGGTATGGAATAAGGGGTGGATATTGTCCTGGGTTCAGCTGTAGCAGTTACTTTTCTCCTTAGTAGGTGGTGCAGTGCTGTGTTTTTGAGTTTAGTCTGAAAACAGTGCTGATAACACTGATGTTTTTAGATCTTGCTAAGTAATGTTTACTCCAATCAGGGACTTTCTCAGTCTCTCATGCTCTGCCTGGGAGGAGAGGAAGCTGGGAGGAAGCTGAGACAGGACACCTGACTCAAACCAGTCAAAGGGGTATTCCATACCACAGCACGTCATGCCCAGTATAGAAACTGGGGGGAGTACCTGGAAGGCGTAGGTCACTGCTCGGGCCAGGGTGGGTATGGGTCTGTGGGTGGGGAGCACTTACATTCTCTCCCCTTGTTATTTCCCTTATCATTATTACTGGTGGTAGCAGCAGTGGGTTTGTGTTATACCTTGGTTACTGGACTGTTCTTATCTCAACCCGTGGGAGTTACATTCTTTTGATTCTCCTTCCCATTCCTCTGGGAGTGGGGGAAGGAAGAAGTGGGGGAGTGTCGTGGTTTAAGACTAATTCACGCAGACTCTCTCTCTCACTCACTTCCCCCTCTTTCTTCCCCCTGCTCCCAGAGGGATGGGGAGGAGAATCGGAAAAAATGCAACTCCCACAGGTTGAGATAAGAACAGTTTAGTAACTAAAGTATAACACAAATCACTACTGCTACCACCAGTAATAATAATGACAAGGCAAATACAAGGAAAGAATACAATTCTCACCACCTAATACCAAGCCCGACCACGCAGTGCACCCCCAACCTTTCCGGGTCTCTGCTCTCTGCTTTTCATCCTGGGCATGACATGCTGTGGTATGGAATAACCTCTTTGGTCAGTTTGGGTCAGGTGTCCTGTCTCTGCTTCCTCCTGGCTTCCCCCTCCTCCCTGGCAGAGCATGAGGCTCAGAAAGTCCTCGGCCAGACCAAAACATCACTAAGCAGTAACCGAAACACTGGTGTTATCAGCACTGTTCCCAGGCCCAAAATCAAAAACACAGCACTACACTGGCTACCAAGAAGGAGAAAAATGACTGCTGCTGCTGAACCCATGACATTATCCACCCCTTATTCCATACCATTCACGTCATGCGCAGATCCCACATTTTCAATATACCATCACATGTATATGTATACATCCACACACACACAGAAATGGAGAGAGATCATCCCTTAGTGTGTGGACCAATCCCTATAAAGCTGCTGAGTCCATTCAGTCCATGATATCAAGCTCCATCTTTTGTAACAGTCTTTCAGAGCAGGRGAGGCTGTGTGCAGWGTTCACACTCGTGAATAACCTGGGCAACAGTGTCCATTGCTAAGTCCACCCCTCGATCATGAGTCCATCTGTATGCTGCATCTCTGCCCTGATGGCCTGAGGTGTCCAGGGCCCACCAGGCTCAAAATAATTCACACTCCTGCAGCAGTTTCTGCAGCTTGTCGGTGGGGACTCCATACATCTGCCTTCCATCTGCGACGCTTCCAAAGCACTGGAGGGGCCCAATGGACTAGATACTTGCCCATACAGTCCCACACGCCCTGCCACTCATGACTGTCCAGCTGCAGGGAAAATCTCTTGGTCATCCTACATTGTAGTCTAAACCCAGACAAGGCCCACACCCCACTCTGCTTAACTCTTGGGACCAGGCAAAATGGTTGTGGGTAAAACACACTCTGTATGTATGCTACCATGCTGATCCCCATCACAATCAGCAGGCAGGTCTCAAGGGTACCCAAAGGCCGCTCAAACCCTTCAGAACTCTCAAATGATGCTGATGTACTTGTCACTGGGGCTGGTGTAGCTGCTGTGCTTGCCGGCTCTCTCACCACCAGCTGCTCTTTGTCTGAGTCCCGAGCTTCCTCCTCTGCCTTGCTGGGAAGTGCTGCGGAGTCTCCTGTATCTTCCTGGGGCTCGGGCTCACGGGGCTCTGCGGGCAGCTGCTGGGGAATGCTCTCAGCCACTGCGGGGCTGGGCTCGGCTACGGGGCTCGGCTTCTCCACCGTCATCTCCTCCCGTTGTTCGGCAGCCGCGGGGCTCAGCTCCTGGTCCCTGGGGCCGCGCTCCCGGGCCATTTCGGCGGCCGGCGGCTCCCGGGGCTGCCCCCCCTCGGCTCCCCACAGCCTCGTGAAGACGGAGGCCAGGATGAGGGCCAGGACGGTGAAGAGCAGCCGGGCGGCCAGGTACACATCCGCCCCCCCCTGCTTCTGGAGCCCGCCCGTATTACAAGCCATTCTAATAAAGTACAATGAAACAAGAACCTTAACCCACAACCCATATCCGAAAAATGCTAAGATAACAAATACCAGCTGTAAGTAAGGTACAACAGGCTGAAACCATGAAATCAAGAGCAACAACTTCGAGAGCCAATAAACCAGCATTGTGACGAGTGGCTATTAATCCTGTCGTTATCTCAACCCTTCGTGCCCCACGTTGGGCACCAAAATGAACTGTCGTGGTTTAAGACTAACTCACGCAGACTCTCTCTCTCACTCACTTCCCCCTCTTTCTTCCCCCCGCTCCCAGAGGAATGGGAAGGAGAATCGAAAAGAATGCAACTCCCACAGGTTGAGATAAGAACAGTTTAGTAACTAAAGTATAACASAAATCACTACTGCTACCACCAATAATAATAATGACAAGGCAAATACAAGGAAAGAATACAATTCTCACCACCTAATACCAAGCCCGACCACGCAGTGCACCCCCCACCCTTCCGGGTCTCTGCTCTCTGCTTTACATCCTGGGCATGACATGCTGTGGTATGGAATAACCTCTTTGGTCAGTTTGGGTCAGGTGTCCTGTCTCTGCTTCCTCCTGGCTTCCCTTCCTCCCTGGCAGAGCATGAGGCTCAGAAAGTCCTTGGCCAGACCAAAACATCACTAAGCAGTAACCGAAACACTGGTGTTATCAGCGCTGTTCCCAGGCCCAAAATCAAAAACACAGTGCTACACCTGCTACAAAGAGGGAGAAAAAATGACTGCTACTGCTGAACCCATGACAGGGAGTGAGCGAGCAGCTGCATAGTTCTGAGTTACTGGCTGGGCTTAAATCACAACAGAATAGATGTTAGGTTTTTGTTGGGTTTTTTTCATTCTCCATCATAGCCTAGATAGAAAGCTTCTAAAAGATCAGAAAGGTGAAAGCAATAAAGCTTTCTGAAAACAAGCAAATAAATAAATAATAAAAATCCCTGTTTAAGTTCATACTTATAAACAGTTTCTCAGGTTCAGTTCAGTTGATCAGTTGATGTTTTTGTTAAACAAAAGCAACCATGAACAACTTTAATTTCATGTTCTTGTACCAAAAAATATGATTTGAAACTAGCAAATAAACTGTTTCTTGTCTGTTTTCTTCCCCCTCCTTTGCCTGTATGTATGGGAATATAAATACTGGTGTGTTTGAGGGTTGAGTCGGGAGACTTTGTGGGTTTTTGTTTCCAGTTTTGGACAGTCATATTGGATTACCTTCTGATGTCTTATGGACAACAGTAATTGAGTAATGCTGCTTTTGAAGTGTTTCTTTTAGCAAAACTAGAGGAGGTAGCCTGTTAAAGTCTTGGTGTTGTATTTTTGTTTACCACTTCTGTGGAAATAAGGATATGGAAAGTATTTTATTAGGTCCCTTTTCTTAAGTAGACCTTTTCAGCAAAAGTTCAATTGCTGTATTTGTGTTTGAATGCCTGTTTCCATGAAGGCACAGCTTCATGAATGGAAATTAATAAGTCTTTAAATCCAGAATCATCATTTATGATTATGTACTTGGCCTCCTGTATAACACAAACTAAAGGATTTTAGTTAGGATTCTTTCCCGCTTTACATAAATGCTATGATTTATTTTTACTTTTTTGTCTGGTACCATGTCTCAAGAGCTGTACAAGTTCAAGCCAGTCTCTTGACACTCAAATTTTACTACCTCAGTGCTGGAGAATAATGTTTCCATGCCACAAAAACTGAACCTACAAGCAGTGATTTAATAAAAAGGAAAATTATGAGCTAAATATGGAGTATAATTACTCTTTCAGATGGTGTGGTAAATTCTTCCTGGTAGTTTCAGTGTCATTCACTTTAATCCAATTGCTCAGCTCTTGTGATGTGCTCCTGGCTTGCAGTCTTTTCTGTGGTTTTCATCTTGTGTTGTACAGAAGAAGCTCTAGACTCCCATGTATGTTTTCTTTTGGTAAAGAAAATGGATTAAAGAAAGGTGCTGTTGTAAAGCTATTCATGAAATCAAAGATAAAACATACTGGTACAAATTATACTGATATGCACAGTAAAACTAGTGAAAGATGGAATGGGTGTTTGATTTAATTCTAGAGTGCTGATGTTAGAGCTGAAATATTGGATGTTATGAAAAAAGGGTAGCCTTCGGTCAGCACTTATGTGATTATCTCAATTTTATTTTTGCTTTTTCAGGAGGAATAAAAAAAAATCTTAGTGTAGATTGAGACATTCATCTATCCAGTCCTTTTACTGATTATCAGGGGTTCCTTTTACTGGTTAACAGTGGCTTGATCTAGAAGTTGAAAAAAAGAGTTACAAAAAAACCCAACCTACAGTGGGGTATTAAGGTGTCTTCCACAAATGATGTCTCTTCTGCTCTTGCTCATATCCACTGCATGTTTTACCCTGACCTGCCAGGAGTGGCTAATCTAAAAATGTTTGACTCAGTCTTTCACTTTATGTAGCTGCTGATATTTTGGGAGGAGGAGGTCCAATATCCTGCTCTTTCAGAGGGAGAGGCTGGTCAGTGGCTGGCATCAAGAAAGCCAGAGGGTTGAATGCCTGGTTGTGAGGAAAGGAGAGGAGTTGTCTGTGTCTTCATGGAAACACTCAACTGATTGATGACGAATGCACTAATACCAGCCAAATGGGTAAAAAACCCATGCTAGAATAAGAAAACAGGACTGAATAAAATGTCTTCAAACCCACTCAATCTCTTTCACCTGGACATTTTGGACTAGGGAGTAGGGGCGAAGCATCATCGGAAAAGGAGAAAAGATGTAGTTCCTCCAGTGGGTATGATTTCTTCCTCTCTGCTGCAGTATTTCAAATGCAAGCTTTCATACTTAATACAATTCTATGTACAATTGAAAACTACATGAAGAAGGCTTCTCTTTTGTGTTTAAAATAAAGCAGCAAATAAAGTAAAAAAAAAACCTCAAACAAAAAAACAAACAAAACACACTTGGGAAATTTTATTACAGAAAATGCGTGAGTGAATGAAGATGTTTTGTGCTGTAGACTTCAGCAAACGACAACTGCTCAGCTATTGAAAAATCTGACTCCTAGTAACTACAAATGGGTGCATAGGGTGTGGAATATGTATATGTGTGGATATGTTGTGGTACTCTGTCCTTTGCTGAATGATGCAACAAGGCACTTGTAACCCAAAGGGTACCACAGCCTCCTTGTCATGTGTGATCTCATCTGACACTTTCACTTGCCTGCCTTAATTCCTAGATAATTATGGATAAATCTCTATGATGAAAAGTCTTCTGTGCCCCTCTGCCAATGCTACTTAGAAAGCCTAGTAGTGAGTGAGGCGTGTACACTGACGCGCACTTTTCTTGGATCATTTTACAGGGAAGTGCTGGGAGAGCATACAGTAAGGTATGTCTCTGAGATCTTGTGTTGTGACTGATGCCCTGCCAAGCTGTTCTGGGTGGTTCCTGCCTCATGCACAACAACAAAGCCTAATGTGGAGAACGTAGTTAGACTGCTTATGGATGAGTTCCCATTGATTACTTCCAGAACTAAAGCTCAAATGTCAAGTAGTGCAGATATGCTATCTCTGGCTACCTCCTGAATTAGAAGCAGTAACTTTTCTTTTTTTTTTATTTGTTGAATTCAGCATCCTAAAAAACAATAGCATCATGTGTCCTTAATTCAGCTATACAGACAGCTCTTTGAGCAATTTCCCATGCTTTTAATAATAAATAGAGTAAAAAAAAAAAAAAAAAAGAAAAAAGTTGTTTCTGGGTGTTGGGGTTTTTTTTGTTTCTTTGGTTGTTTTTACTTTTGTCCTGGGTTCAGCTGTAACAGTTCTTTACCTCCTTAGTAGCTGATGCAGTGCTGAGTTTTCAACTTTAATCTGAGAACAGTGCTGATAACACACCAATGTTTTAGTTGTTGCTAAGAAATGCTTTCTCTTGTCATTATTATTATTGGTGGTAGCAGTAGCGGTTTGTGTTATACCTTAGTTATTAAACTGTTCTTATCTCAACCTGTGGGAGTTGCATTCTTTCGATTCTCCTTCCCATCCCTCCGGGAGCGGGGGGAAGAAAGAGGGAGGAGTGAGCGAGTGAGAAAACTGCGTGGCTGAGAGGCTTAAACCACGACACAGCTGTAGAGAAACTACTGTCCCAGGAGTTCAAGAAATTGAGAGACGATCTATCCAGCCACCCATGTGTACTGACCCGCGTCTCAGCTATTAACAGAAGGCACCCTGCTGCCTGAGGGAGAAGATATAGGAGGTACACTCCATGGAGCACCCTATGTTTTTACCTGTGTGATCACGGAGAAGACATGAGAAAGTGGGATGGAAAACCTACCTCAGCTCTGGAGGAATGGGTGCGTGAATTGAAGAGAACACCAGTCAAGGATGATCCTCCCAAGAAAGCTGCTGCTCCAGTCTTTGGTGAGCAGCTTCCCAGATGGAGTGGAAGAGCTGATTTTACTCCAACTCCTATGAATAGGAATGCTAATCCCTTTGTACAAGAAATAAGTGAAGAATTTAATGATCGCTGTTAGATGGGCCCTGCCTCCAGCCAGGTGGAGGAGAGGGACAATTGGGTTTACTGGACTGTGTGGATCAGGTGGCCTGGCACATCAGTCCCACAGAAGTATCAGGCTCTATTAGATACCTGTGCACAGTGTGCCCTGATGCCATCAAGTTATCAAGGGGTGGAACCCATTTATATTTCTGGAGTGACAGGAGGATCCCAAGAGCTGACTCTACTGGACACTGAAATCAACCAGACTGGGAAGGAGTGGCAAAAGCACACCACTGTGACTGGTCCAGAGGCTCCATGCATCCTTTGCATAGACTATCTAAGGTGAGGATACTTAAAAGGCCCAAAAGGGTACCGATGGGCTTTTGGTACAACTGCTTTGGAGACAGAGGAAATTAAGCAGCTGTCCACATTGCCTGGTCTCTCAGAGGATCCTTCTGTTGTGAGGTTGCTGAAGGTCGAAGAACAAGTGCCAATTGCAACCATGACAGTGCACTGGTGGCAATATCGCACCAACTGATACTCCCTGATTCCTGTCCTTAAGCTGATCTGTCAACTGGAGAGCCAAGGAGTGATCAGCAGGACCCGCTCACCCTTTAATAGCCCCATAAGGCCAGTGCGAAAGTCTTATAGGAAGTGGAGGCTAACAGTAGACTATCATGGCCTGAATGAAGTCACACCACCATTGAGTGCTGCAGTACAAGATATGCTAGACCTTCAGTATGAACTGGAGTCAAAGGCAGCCAACTGGGACGTCACAATAGATATTGCCAATGCATTTTTCTCAATTCCTTTGGCAGCAGAGTACAGGCCACAGTTTGCTTTTACATGCAGGGGGGTTCAGTACTCTTGGAACTGACTGCCCCAGGGGTGGAAACACAGCCCTACCATCTGCCATGGACTGATCCAGACTGCACTGGAACAGGGGCAAGCTCCAGAACACCTGCAATACATTGATGACATCATCGTGTGGGGAGATACAGCAGAAGAAGTTTTTGAGAAAGGGAGGAAAATAATCCAAATCCTGCTGAAGGCCGGTTTTGCCATAAAACGGAGTAAGGTCAAGGGACCTGCACAGGAGATTCAATTTTTGGGAATAAAATGGCAAGATGGACGTCACCAGATCCCCACAGATGTGATCAACAAGATAACAGCAATGTTTCCACCAACTAACAAGAAAGAAACACAAGCTTTCTCAGGTGTTGTGGGGTTCTGGAGGATGCACATCCCAAATTACAGTTTGATTGTAAGCCCTTTCTGTCACATGGCTCAGAAGAATGATTTCAAATTTGCTCCTGAGCAACAACAAGCCTTTGAGCAAATTAAACGAGAGATAGTTCATACATTAGCCCTTGGACCAGTCCAGAGTGGGCAAGATGTTAAAAATGTGCTTTACAGCACAGCCAGGGAGAATGGTCCTACCTGGAGCCTCTGGCAGAAAGCTCCATGGGAGACACGAGTTGGACCCCTCGGATTTTGGAATCAGGGGTACAGAGGATCTGAGGCCAGCTATACCCCAACTGAAAAAGAGATACTGGCTGCCTATGAAGGGGTTCAAGATGCTTCGGAAGTGATTGGCACTTAAGCACAGCTCCTCCTGGCCCCCCAGTTGCCCGTGCAGGGCTGGATGTTCAAAGGCAGGGTCTCCTCTACACGTCATGGAACTGATGCTACATGGAGTAAGTGGGCTGCGCAAATCACACAGTGAGCTAGAACAGGAAATCCCAGTCATCCAGGAATTCTAGAAGTTATCATGGACGGACCAGAGGGCAAAGATTTTGGAATGTCACCAGAGGAGGAGGTGATGCGTGCTGAAGAGGCCCCACTATATAATAAACTTTCAGAAAGTGAGAAGCAAAATGCCTTGTTTACTGATGGGTCCTGTCGTATTGTCAGAAAGCATCAGAGATGGAAGGCAGCTGTATGGAGTCCCCGACGACAAGGTGCAGAAACTGCTGAAGGAGAGGGTGAATCGAGTCAGTTTGCAGTGGTGAAAGCCATCCAGCTGGCCTTGGACATTGCTGAATGAGAAAAGTGGCCAGTACTTTATACTGACTCATGGATGGTGGCAAATGCCCTGTGGGGGTGGTTGCAGCAGTGGAAGCAGAGCAACTGGCAACACAGAGGTAAACCCATCTGGGCTGGTGTATTGTGGCAAGATATCGCTGCCCTGGTGCGGGAGCTGGTGGTGAAGGTGCACCATGTTGATGCTCATGTACCCAAGAGTCAGGGCACTGAGGAACACCAAAACAACCAACGAGTGGATAAAGCTGCTAAGATTGAAGTGGCTCAGTTGGACTTAGATTGGCAACATAAGGGTGAATTACCTTTAGCCCAGTGGGCCCATGACACCTCAGGCCATCATGGCAGAGATGCAACATAGAGATGGGCTCGTTATCGAGGGGTGGACTTAACAGTGGGCACTCAGAGGGTTGGTGTTTGCTTCTTGATGTTAGTAAGATAAGTCCATGCACGTTTGATTAGCACTCTATTATATAGATGAGTGGTATGATAAGGCCATGAGGAACTTTGCATTTAGTGTATTGTTTGGGTGCTTGTTGAGACGATGCCTTGTGAAGGCTGGAGTTGAAAGCATCACACAGTGGTGTCATCAACCTTCCTGTCTGCTGAGTGAGGCAATCTGGAGCTGTGCACCTGAAGGACTTCCACAAGTATCTGGTGCTCTCAAAGCAAGTCCTGGCACTCTCAGAGAGTCATCACTTTTGTATGCGTTTAAGAATATCTGCTTCATTCTTCTGATCTCTTTGTTTTTTCGTAGTGATTGTTGAAAAAGTAGAACTAAAGGGACTGGCACACAAGAAAAATGAAAGAAATGTTGAATATTCCTTTGAGGTAAGGTTGGTTTTCTGTGATGTTTCTATGTGAAAGAAAGAAGGATAATAATACTTAAGGAGGATTTAAGTTCTCAAACCTCATTGCTAGATCCCAGAAATCGGTCTAGTGGAGCTTCTTTGAGATAAATGGTAGTCTTATTTTTTAATCAGTGATTTGGAAGTAGTCATAAATGGCTGGTTATGAGCATACGTGGGTGATGCAGAGATTGTCTGGTAAGTGGGACACAGGCAAAATAGGTACATTCAGTCTTATGCGGCAAGTTATGGCTAAGTATATATTTAGGGGGAAATATCATGCCACGCTTACAGAACAGTTATCCTTGTGCTGAATGCAGAAGCTAGAAAGAATTTAAGTCTTAATCTGGACAAATGAGAATTTAAGACACTTTGGGCACTGCTACACATACAGAAAAAGAGGTAGGATGGTCATTTTGCTTTGCATTCAGCGCTGAGGGGAATGTGAGACTGGTGTATCCTTCAGGCATTACTGGTTATAAAAGGGGCGTTGAGGAGTACAGAAAATAGCTCTGGAAATTATTCAAAGCTTGAGGAAAATGCCATGTAGTGAGAGACTCAAGGAACTTGACTGAAAGATGATTTTCAGTATCGTATAAAAGCGTTTTCAAAGGTAAGAAAATGTTATACTGTAAAGGGAGCATTAATCTAGCAGAAAAAGGCATAACAGGAACTGTGGTCTGGAAATTGAAGCCAGACTAATTCAAACTGGAAATGAGAATAGTTTCTTTTGAATGAGGGTGGTTAGCCACAAGCTGCTAGAAATGGCTTTCCTCCCCCCCCCCCCTCTTTTCACTCAGCTTTTGGAGGTCCGTTCATTGCTCACAGTTTCTGTGGAGGGATGACTTCATTCTGTGAAGCCTTGTGTTAATAGTGGAGACTGAATTCTGGGTGCTGGCAAGCAAGAATGGCAAACTGCTTGTCTCCCATCTAGTTGAAATGATGTATTCCAAAATTCAAAATGCAAAGCCCAGAAAATGTCTTTGGTTTGCTTAATGAGGCAGCGGAGCCAAACAGTTGGTGAGAAAAGAAGAACCTGAAAGCAAACAGCAGAATTTCAATTCTCTACAACTTTTATCAAAAAAGAAAAAGTTATTAACTAAAACTACCACCCAAGACAGAGCATCAGTTCAGCATCTGATTGTGGTGTTGACAGTGTTAAACTCTGTGACTTGGTTCGTGGATAATGTTATGAATTTTCCAAATCCCATGATTGTTCCAAATATCAATATTAGAAAGGAGTTTTTCAAGGGTTTTTGTAAAAATCTTTATGAAGTATGCAGTTGTGGTGATTCCAGTTGCATATTAGCATCTTGTAAAGCATCTTTTCCTGTTATAAATTTTTCTATAAATGCCAGAAATCACTTTTACCAGCATTTCACTTGACAGCTTATAGCTCAAAGAATAGTATGCAGTTTAGTTAAGCTAATAAATTGCTGTTTGCTTGGTTAGAAACCCAACTATTAAATGTTTTGCTTAGCAGCTTGGGAATAGAAGGTCAGTAGTGTAGTTTAGTGTTTTCAGCATCACTTCCCTGCATTTATGGTTCATATTTTTGTTTTATAAGTTTTGAAAATTATAACAAGTTGGCAAAATGGAAGTCATAACAAATATTGGGTTAATACAAAGCTAGAAAGTTCTAGATTTTTCTGAAATTTCTCATGAATCTAAAAAAATTATTATCATGAATGTTTAAAAAAAAAAGCAAACAAAAAAGCCCCACCAAACAGCAAAAACCCCCACAGACTTTGTAAAACCAGAAACTGCTTAAGTTCTCTTTATCTTTTCCTTTTTTTTTTTTTTTTTTTTTTTTTTGTAACAGCTCTTTAGAGGGGAAATTCCTCCATTATGTAATATATTTTTAAATACTCTTCTCTCACCAGTCTTTTTGGCAGCATTCTGATGGCTGGAAAAACTTTCTGTATGTTTTCAGTTGTCATTGAAACTAGTGTCATTTGAGAAGATGGTCTCCTGATTCTTAACACATAAACTCAGCTTTCTCCCCTAGCAGTTCTAACTGCTGAAGATCCATATGCTTCCTAAATGCCATGAACAGATACTTGAAGTCTGAAAGCATTTGTCATTGGCCAGTCTCATGCTGATGTCCTTTGTGCCAAGAAACCCTCCTGGCTTTGGCTCGGTTAAACTAATCATCTACCAAGCAATAAATGCCTTTGTATCTAAGAATGTAATGACTTAATGTATATGAGAAGAGATACTGAACCTTTTCCTTCTTCTAGGGCATATACAATATGGTGTCTAAAGAGCGTAGCTAGAGCAGGAACTGCAGGTTTCCTTTCTAAGGCTATACCTTTCTTTGCAGTGGGGTGATTTACTGCCATCTTCAACTTTGCATGGCATATGGAGTTGATTAACTATAAATGGGCTCTGTTGTGCTGTGGTGAGTTGTTCATATTGTATATCAGATTCTACAAACAGGTGTTTTCTTTAACAGTAATGAGAGGAAAAAATCTATTAGTAGTCTTGCTTAATGCAACGTCTGCAACATGCAATAGCTGTGTAAACTATGGAGTGCTTTTTTAAGCATTTAGAATAGCTGTTAAGTATAATAACAGCAAGAACAGGGCAGTGAGGGAGAACTGAGTAATAGTTACTTGTGCACAAAGAAAACAAAGGATTTTCCTTGTTGCTGTCACACGTTGCAAACTTTATTGCAGTCTGGGGGGTAACATTTGATACCTATTATTGATCTTTTGGAACCAAATTTAAATCCCTGACCATTAGTTACTAAACTGAATGCTTCTTACTTCCTAAGGTCCTGTGGTCTGATTCTTCAGTGACGTTGGTAACCAAATCTTCCTCTGAAGTGACTGATTTTATTTCAAAGGTAAAGACGATATCAAAAATACTTTGAACATAGAAAGATGTGTTAACCCTCTCTGTAGTTTTGTCAAATGACGTTTTTCAGATATGCTGAGATAATGCTGATTGAATTTCATAAAATGTTTGACTTAAGTTACTGTGCATTGAGTCTCATATGAGTAACAAGTCTTCTTTTCACTTATTATTTGTACTATACTCTACATTTAGCTATCTCAGCTGTATCCAGAAGAAAACTTGGAGAAATTCATTCCTTGCCTAGCTAGTCCAGATTCATTTTACCTAGAACGGAACCACATGGACCTGGAATCGGACCTTAGGTATGCTGGGATTTCTGTTGTTGTGGGGTTTTTTTCTTGACACTTGGCTTTTTTCACCAACCGAAAGAAAAAAAAAAAACAACCAGGAAATAGAAATAATACATTCATATTCTAAGTTATTCTCAAGAAATTACAGCCTGATCCTAAGCATTATTTCTTGATGTTCTACTAATTCCAGTGCAGAAGAATTTTCCAGGAATTCTTTCTTCAGAAACATAGATGGTAATAATATTCAGTATTAAGCTTCCTGGAGAACTGACATTTCCTCATTCCTTGTTCAAAACAAATAGAGGATCATGGGATTTGCAGAAGCTTGGTTTGGGACCAAAAAATAGCCCAAACTGCTTTAATAAAAAACAAGCAAACAAACAAAAAAAAACCCACAGCAAACAAACCCACACCCCAAAACTCAGTAAAAAGGTAGCTGCCTGAATAGTCATCCTTCTGTATTGAGGGATGGGTTGTGGGGATTTTCCCCCACTACCACCCCTTTAGAGAGGTGGGATTTTTTCTTTGTTTTGGTTTTGTCTTTTTGTCTCAGTTGTTTTAGGCTGTCATGGTATTTATTTTACTTTATTGTTTAAAAGGTAGGTGTGTATGTATATGTACTAGCATTRCATTTGTGGAAGCCATTAACAGATAAGATGTTTTTAAAGCTTTAGATAGTACCTCCTCGCATTATCACAAATCACTTGGTCATTATCTAATCTAAATCACCATTTAAAAAAATCTTCATCTGTGGCAGGTCACATCAGTTCTCTCTAAATATTGAAATAGTTTTGCTAGGAAAATTTGAGGGACTTAATTATTTTCATCTACTACTGTCTGTATCTATGCAAAGTATTAAATGGCATTTAAAAATACTAACTTTTATTAGAGCTTCTGCTGAACACCTATTTTACCTAAATTAAGACAGACCACTGGCAGAGCCACCATGGATATTGGTTTTCCACAGTCAGAGCCAGCAGGTGCATGCCTAGATTATTTTTCATGGCAAACAGCATTACAGACCAGTCAGCCTCACCTCTGTGCCTGGCAGAATCTTGGAGCAGATTCTCTTGGAAAGCATGCTAAGGCACATGAAAAGCAACAGGGTGGTTGGTGACAGCCAACATGGCTTCACTAAGGGGAAATCATGCCTGAAAAATTTGGTGGCCTTCTATGATGGGGCTACAGAACTGATAGACAGGGGCAGAACAGCTGATGTCATCTATTTGGACTTGTGCAAAGCGTTTGACACTGTCCCGCACAACATCCTTGTCTCTAAATTGGAGAGACATCAATTTGATGGATGGACCTCTCGGTGGATAAAGAACTGGCTGGATGGCCACATGCAAAGAGTTGTGGTCAATGACTCAACGTCCAAGTGGAGACTAGTAATGAGTGGTGTCCCTCAGGGGTCAGTGTTGGGACTGATCCTGTTCAACATCTTTGTCGGTGACAGGGACAGTGGGATTGAGTGCACCCTCAGCAAGTTTGCCGATGATACCAAGCTGTGTGGTTTGGTTGTTACGCTGGAGGGAAGGAATGCCATCCAGAGGGACCTTGACACGCTTGTGAGGTGGGCTGATGCCAACCTGATGAAGTTTAACCAAGCCAAGTGCAAGGTCCTACACCTGAGGCGGGGCAATCCCAGGCACAGCTACAGGTTGGGCAGAGAAGAGATTCAGAGCAGCCCTGCAGAGAAGGACTTGGGGGTGTTGGTTGATGAGAAACTGAACATGAGCCAGCTTCAGTGTGCGCTCGCTGTCCAGAAACCAACCGTATCCTGGGCTGCCTCAAAAGGGGCATGACCAGCAGGTCAAAGGAAATGATCCTGCCCCTCTACTCTGCTCTCGTGAGACCTCACTTGGATTACTGTGTACAGTTCTGGTGTCCTCAACATAAAAAGGACATGGAACTGTTGGAACAAGTCCAGAGGAGGGCCACGAGGCTGATCAGGGGACTGGAGCACCTCCCGTATGAAGACAGGCTGAGAAAGTTGGGGCTGTTCAGCCTGGAGAAGAGAAGGCTGCATGGAGACCTCATAGCATCCTTCCAGTATCTGAAGGGGGCCTGTGAGGATGCTGGAGAGGTCCTCTTCATTAGGGACTGTAGTGATAAGACTAAGGGGTAATGGGTTCAAACTTAAACAGGGGAGGTTTAGATTATATATAAGGAAGAAGTTCTTTACTGTGTGGGTGGTGAGGCACTGGAATGGGTTGCCCAGGGAAGTTGTGAATGCTCCATCAGTGTTCAAGGCCAGGTTGGACAGAGTCTTGGGTGTCATGGTTTAATGTGAGGAGGCATCCCTGCCCATGGCCGGGGGGTTGGAACCAGATGATCTTAAGGTCTTTTCCAATCCAAGCCATTCTATGTTTCTATGATTTTAAATAGTCCCTTCTGTGCTTTAAGTATCACAGCCTATTGATGAGAATTAGGGAGGGTAAGACAGAATGCATGTTGCTGCAGTTCAACAAGCAACAGTTTCTACAAATCTAGGTTAATGGAGCAGCAATCTGTGTGCACAGAGCAATGGTTGCACCTCTGGAGCAGAGAAAGCAGCTGTTCTGTTATATAGGTAAAATATTCAGAAATTTAACTGTGATTTTTCAAGGTGGAGAGCACATTTGTGTGCATGTGTATAGTTGAATTATTTTTTACTCAAAGACTTTTTAAAAATGACAAAGGTATGGTCAAAATTGTCTTTTTTAAAAACATTTTTCTATATATTCTTGAAATCTATAGAAGATTTGGCCAAAGTTTTTTCATGACTTCAAGTTTAGTCATGTTGTTAGAACACACTTTATACTTTGCAAAGTTTTAGGAGATTTTCCCTCAAAAGAGGCATGGCAATCCCAAAGGAAATGTGACATAAGTTTTGCAGCGTTTTTCCCTACATTGCCAGACTTTGCATCTGCTGTTTATCTCCAAGAGGAGAAAATGAAATAACAGATACATCTATATTTTATGGTCTTCAGATTCGTGAATTTGAAAGGAAATTTTCAGGTTTATATTTGAACATTTTCTGCCTTACAAGTGTTCAGTGTTTCTAAATTAAGCATCTTTACTAAAATACTCAACAGAGTTGAAAGCAACACAATGGTAACATGTTTAAGTAGTATTCAGCATAAGAACATCCATACTTTGATTCAGTATTGCATGGTGTTATTAATTTGAAAGGTCTTTTATGTTTTAGTTTTAAAATTTCCAATTCAATTTCAAAATGTCATGTGCTCTGTAATCTCGACTATATAGGCAGCTCCAAATCGAACATAACAGAACGGGGGGGGGGGGTTTTGCTTTTGATGAACATGCAGGTATTTGGCACCATTACCTTCCCATGTGGTGAAAAATGACCATGTTAGAAAGTTCTTCAGCACTTCATCTCCTTCACAGCAACTTCAGAGTTCAAGTAAGTTTAAATAAAGTTTCAATTTTTTTTTTTTTTTGCACTGATACACATTTCATAAAACAATGCCACTTGTAACTTCTGTTTCCTGTTTTTTAGATCCTGGCAACCCCTCCCTTTATAAAGTAGGAGCTACACTGGGAACATCTGGAAGGTGAAATATTTATTATGTTTAAATTTGTTCTGATTAGTTGTAAAACCCCATCACCTCAGGAATTGTCTGTCATTGGTAGTTATGGAATCAGCAGTGGCTCTCTTGCCCTAAGAAATGTGTATATTCAGAGGGAAGAATTTAGGGAAACCTTTTGACCAGTGTTAACATGGGAGATGAGATCAGAGGACTTCAGTGTTCCTGCTGGCAGAAAAAGCCTATGAACACCTGCTCTAAGCAGCCTTTCTCTGAAGGTTTAAAGCTTCAACACTTTAAAGTGTTAAAGCTTTAACACTTCAGCGTTGAGCTGTGGTGATGGATGATGTCTTTGTGATACACTGCTTGCTGCAGAAGTTGTAATGGTCTCAATCACATACTTAGAAGGAATTGTTTTGAATCCGAATTGTAGGCGTGTGTCATCCCTAGTACAGGTCTTTGTGGGCAAAGGGAGACTAGAGCATCTCTGAAAGGGTTTTTTTCTCTGTACAGTGTATTTGAATGTTTCCTTGTACATCAGGGTTTTTCATTTCAGAGGGAGGAGGAGACCTCTTCCAAGGGAGGTAGAAATCAGCTTTTGGAAAAGGAGGAAAGAAATTCTTTTGCCTTTTGTTAGGATTTAGCAAACTCAGAACTCATTCTCTGAAGAGGCAGTTTTCATTTTCTTTACAACAGACAGGACGCTCCAAGGAGCCAATATTGTGGGTTATTTTGCTACCTCCACATGTAAAAATTCTCACAGGATTATATTTGGGCTTCTTTTTAATAATGCAAAGAATTACGATGAACCATGGCCATTATCTCTAAACTTATTTTAAATTGCAGAGGTAGTAGAACATACACTATCTGTGATTATAGAAGGAAACCTCTGCTTAAACTAAAGATAACACTATTTGCCCTAAGCTGCACTGGTTTTATTGTGCTATTGAACAGCAGAGAGATAAATCTGTAACTTGGATCCAACAGTGCAGGTTTTACCAGAAATCCTGGAAGTGGTAGATTTGTATGGCCGTAGTAGCTGAACTATGGGTGAGACAGATTCAGTGTGCTAAACTGAATTATGTTACTCTTTTGCAGGCCTATATGTGGAGTGACTGGCATTCAGTCTTCTCAGAATCACATTCAGCACTCAGCTGCTGCTGCCGTTGCACTACCCCACTGTTCCCATTCAGGAGGTACTGGCTCATCGTTTGCCTATCGCACCCAGATGGACACCTCTTCTTCACCCATGTTAATGTCTTCCAGTCCACAGACCCCTCAGACACAGGAGCAAAATGGGATCTTAGACTGGCTCAGGAAACTGCGGTTGCACAARTACTATCCTGTCTTCAAACAGCTCACAATGGAAAAGGTAGGGCAGTAGATTAAGCAAAGGGAGCCAGCTTTTAAATCATACTTACGTTCTCTAGTGCAAAGAGAGAGGTTGCAAACATCTGCATCAACAATTGCAGAAGTTATTGGCAAATACTGTGAAGGTTTTGCTCTCTTGAAGCAATAATATTTTGATGAAAGCCTTTCTATTTTGGCTCTGTGTTGTGTCCGGGGCCTGGGCTGTTCCACAGCTGCCTCCTGTTTCAGAATTCTTAACTGAATGCTTGAAGATCCAACTTGCATGGGGCCTTAGGAGCTATGCTTTGGCTCCCTGTTCATCCCTTTGATATGCAGTACATAACTAAAATTTGTAAAGATTTTTTTTATTCTGCTTCTTTGTGGATTTTTCTCTGGAAATATTTGGTTATCCTGATTTAAAAAAAAATAGATTCAGAGACTTCTGACATGAACATTAGTGTGGCATGTACCTACAAGTGAACGTAAGGTGGTTTTTTTTCTGCAGAAATTCTTGTGGAAAACCAATCACTTCTGTATTTACATAGCAAGAGTCACAAATGGTATTTTTGTGTGCTAGCTTTTATCTAAATGGAATACCTTTACAGCATTTACCCAGCTCCATCTATAAAATTCATGTCCTCTTACTGTCTTGAACGCCCTCTAGTGGAGCAAGTGCTTAAGTTGAGCTAAGTCGAAATTGGGGTGGCTTTGTGCTTGCTGGTTGTAGTATGTTGTATGGATTTAATTCTAATCTGTTACCAGAGTCTTCTGATTAGATTTTCTTTATTATGTGAGGGAAATATATAGGAGTTTTTTTCTCTAATAAAGTAGCAAAACCGTGCATATTCTGCCGTGTTTTAAAAAAGTATGTGTTGTTATGCATACTTTGCTGCCTTTTATTTTCATTACATTATATTATAAATGTATATATTTCAATTTAATATTCTATGTCTATATTTTATTTTAAGATTTAATTTTGGAGTATATTTTCTAATTAAGATGATGAGATGATTGCACATTGATTTCTGTGTTAAATGACACAACTAGGTAAACTAGAGTGTTTTTGTTTGGGGTTTTTTTGTTTTGGTTTGGTTTTGCTTTGTATTCAGAGAATCATATCCTTAAACCCATTATAGCACAAAGTTCTATTTAAATTATGTACACAAGTTACTTCATCTTTATTGTGAGTAGTTAATATAAGCACATACCTAATTAATCTACGTACATTCTTTCTTTTGTTCTGGTCCCACACACTTTTTTCTACATTGATTCTATAGTTAAAAACTAGAGTAGAGAGTTTCTTTGAATTAACACATGTTAAAAAATTGCTTTAAAGTTGCTTTTCAGAATTCATCTCTACTGAAAATGTAAATAAGAATATTCCAGGCTGTAAAACTAAGCACACATTTTTTTTGTTTACAAGTTTCTGAGTCTTACTGAGGAAGATCTGAATAAGTTTGAATCCCTCACCATGGGAGCAAAGAAGAAGCTCAAGACCCAGCTAGAGTTGGAGAAGTAAGTGTGTGTGTGTGAGAGATCTTTTTAAGGCCATAAGATATTTAATACAAGTTCTGTGATGGTCTTTGCTTTCTAGAGCATAAAGCTACCAGGATTCCCAGCTGTAAATATAGGTAATGCTTATCTCCCTTCCTATGAAGTTGTGTTGGTTACTTTGAAAAGCTCTTACTAGATAATATTTAGTACTTAATGGCTTACTGTTGCCTGTTCAGGGTTGTGGTAAGGATCACCAAATGGAAAGAGTTTGTGAACTCTGTTTTAAAAGGATACAACAACCCAGTCATATAATAAATGCCTGTTGTCACCTCATCTCAGGAAGGTCACAGCTTCATGATCTTAGTATTTCCAGACAAAATATTTCCAGTGCCCTGTGCAGTATTAATAGCCCTTTGGGGAAACTGATGTAACAGACTGTCCTATTTTTTGCATCTCCTCTTAGAGGGAAATGTTTATTCTGAAGCTTCTGCAGTTACATTAAAGTAATTAAAACTCCAAATCCATGCCCATTTATCAAAGCTCCTTGACAGCACTTTTCATCAGTTTTAGTTTTTCCAAAGTGTGTTTACGAAAAGAAAACTTTGGGCTGCATTTGGCTTTTCTCTTTGGTTTTGGTGTGCATAGCTAGGCTTTAGGATGTGCTTATGTCATAGAATTTAGTCACTGTTGGGTGATATTTTCCCTTGTACAAATAAAAGCATTAGTTTTATAATCAGATGACCATAGCTTCTTGCCAGCATTTATATTTGGACTGTGTGCCAAGATTGATGTGATTTCCAAATGTTTCCAGTTGAAATTAGCATAGCGTCTAGTGGATTATTTAGTGGGCTCTGTCTGSTTCAGTTTCATTCAGAAATTGATTTATCTGTTGTTGTGCTTTAGCCATTTTCTGTTCCCTCATACATTTCTCCATCACCCTATAGAGAAAAGTCGGAGAAACGGTGCCTAAACCCCTCAACACCTTCTTCAGTTACCAGCAGCGGTGTGGCAAGGGTTCCCCCTACTACACATGTAGGGCCAATCCAGAGTATTCGTGGCAACCATGCTGCAGGTAAGAAAGAGGAGCAAAGGACACTGCTCTGCTCTGGAGGCTGAATGTGACCTTGCACAAGAGCAAGCTCATTCTTCCAATGCTTTTTCACCAACCCGTCATAAGCTTTATCTTCCAAAATGTCATTGACTTAATGGGGAGCAATCAAAAAGTGTGATTCCATAGTGTGAGGGTGCTGAGGCGCTGGCACAGGGTGCCCAGGGAAGCTGTGGCTGCCCCATCCCTGGCAGTGTTCAAGGCCTGGCTTGTTTTGGCTTGGAGCAAGCTGCTCTAGTGGAAGGTGTACCTGCCCAGGCAGGGGTTGGAACTGGATGTTCTTAAGGTCCTTTGCAGCCCAAACCAGTCTGTGGTTCTATGATCCCTGTGAATGTGTAGTGCAATAAAAAGTGGTTTCCTCCTCCTGGCTTCCATGTGAATGGCTGGCTGCACTGGTCAGCAGTTGTTACAGCTCCAGACTCCTGCTCTTTAGCCGATGTGTGTCTCCAAAGCTTGAGCACCACTGTATGTTAGATGATGCCGTGAAACAGTTGTGAGTAAGTCCTGCCACACAGGTGTTGCCACTCGCATCTACGCTACCTTATGGCTTGTATACCCTTTATCTGCAGAGCTGCGAGTGGATGTGGATCAGCCAGCCCACCCACTGCCCCCTGAGGGCAGCTCTTCGGAGTACTCCAGCTCTTCTTCCAGCCCCATGGGGATCCAGACAAGGGAAGAGAGCTTGGACAGCGCCGAGGAGAACGAGAGACGTAAGTAGAACCAACCAAAGAGGGTGCCTGTGTTGCCCAGCTTTGTCTAATGAAGCAGTTGTATTTATAGATGTTTCTGTCCCTAGGTTTAGAGATTCACTTAGATGGTTCAGAAAAGGAGAAGTCGGTGATGTTACTGAACCATTTCACTTCGAGCTCTGCCAGACCCACAGCTCAAGTCTTGCCAGTGCAAAACGATGCAGGCTCCAATCCGTCCAGCCACCACGCTCTGCCCATGCAAATGATGTCAGCAGCCTCTACTCACATCACCCCCATTCGGATGCTAAACTCAGTGCATAAATCAGAGCGTGGCAATGCAGACATGAAGCTMCTTTCATCGTCTATGCATTCTCTTTTATCTTTAGAAGAAAGAAATAAAGTTTCTCCTGGATGTAGGGGCAGCATAAAAATGGAAAAGAGCTTTGGAAATACAGTGGTGGATGTWATGTCTRCATCTTCTCCCCAYCAGCCCTTGCAAGTGCTGTCAGGGKCYRCTGAGAAYRKCTCACCCACTTCTACYATTAACTTTGGTCCTCGAACCAAAGCTGTGCATGCTTCAACTCTGGACAGAGTGATAAAAACAGCTCAGCAGCCAGGATTAATAGTAGAAACGAGTRCTGCTGCCACTGTAACATCCAGCACAGTCTTCCACGTGGCTCGTCCACCCATCAAACTCCTGGTGTCTTCATCTCTTCCTACTGATTCTGCCATTGCCGGACAGACTTCCTGCTCCAGTAATATGCAAATAACGGTGTCCCCTGCAATAATAAATCCCCGGACTGCTCTGTACACAGCCAACACCAAAGTTGCCTTTTCTGCAATGAGCAGCGTGCCGGTGGCGCCAATGCAAGGCAGCTTCTGTGCCAACAGCAACGCAGCCTCCTCCAGCAGCCACCCGTCCACATCCTATGCGACCATGGGCAACCTGCCCAGCTGCCCCGCACCCAGCTCCAGCCCCACGCTCTCCTCTGTTGCCGACAACAACTTCTACAGCAGCAGCAGCAGTAGCAGCAGCAGCAGCAGCAGCAGCGGATCCGCAGGGAGCATCCCGGTACCAAACCAGAACCACCACCACCATCACCATCAGCAGCAGCAGCCGCAGCCACCCGGGTGCATGGTGTGCAGCTCCTGCGGGTGTAGTGGGAACTGTGGATCGAGCGGTATGGCCGTCAGCTACACTAACTATTTTCAGCACCCGTTTTCAGGCCCGTCAATGTTTACTTTTCCATTTCTGCCCTTCAACCCTTTGTGTAGTAACGGCTACATCAACACGCAGCAGTACAACAGCAGCACGACCTTCCCCGTGGTCCACACCGCTTACAACAGCGGCATAGCACCGGACTCCGTGATGACTGGGCAGTCGACGTTTGCGGTACCGCCAATGCAGAACTTTATGGCAGGGACAGCAGGGGTGTATCAAGCACAGGGCATGATGGGAAACAGCAATGGTTCAAGTCACAAAAAAAATGGGAATCTCTCCTGTTACAACTGCGGGGCCAGTGGTCACAGAGCTCAGGACTGCAAACAGCCTCCGATGGATTTCAATCGACAAGGTAAAAGCAGGAGGAGGGACTGAGGCAGGATGCGACAGAGCGCTGTGCTTGGCCAAGGGGAATGGCTGCGTGCCCTGAGGGCTGGAGGGAGGCTGATGGCAGTGCCATGTCTTTAACTTCTGACTTGCGTAAAGAAGTCTTGTTCGTGGAAGCTGGTGGGGTTTAGCTGTATTTGTAAATTGAACTTGGTTTTGTGCAGACCCAGTGCAAGGACATAGGGCCCAAGTAAGGTCCAGGGTCAGACCTGGGTGCTCTGCAAGGCAAGGGGAGAAGCATGGAGGGAGGGAAGGAGCTTCTGTTGACAGGTTGCAGCTGAACTGTTGCTACTTATACCTTGTCATCCAGGTCATCTTCGGTTCTAATGGCAAGTACCCCTGGAAGTTTACCAGCTGAACAGCTCTGTTCCCCCTTTCCCTTCCTCCCCAAAATAGTAACCTAAATGAAGAATTACTGTTCAGATGCTCCTGAAGGTCCTGTGTTTGCTGCTATAATTATTTTTTAGGGCATATTGCTTACACAGTTACAGCCCAGGCTTCTTCAGGAGAGAGCTGAAATCCTTAATTCCAGGTGGGAAACAACTAAGAGAGAAACATTACTTTTGCTGAGAGCACTTTCTAGTCCCATTTTAATTTATTTTGACTGACATACTGTGTTGGGATAATTTGCATGTGGTATAGGTTTTAAAAATGAAATATGAACTTTTGACTGGAGGGAACTGCACTGAGGTGCTCATTTTACACGGTGTCTTGTCTGTAGTGAGTGTCTGTATTTGGTTTTATATGGTGCAGACAAGTATTTGAATACTATAAATTAACAACTTACTCTAGTTTTGAGGCAGCAATTGAGAGCACTGCTAAAATGTACATAATTAATGGTGTTTCTGTGGATAATATTTTAATAGTGGCCAGTGGGGAAGAAGCAACACTTCCTCATCAGTCCTAATTCAGAGAACTTCAGAAACACAGTCCAGTGTCTTTTTAAGCTGAATTTCATTTCATTAATTAAATTTCCATTTAAACTATCCCAAATGAATTTTTGCCAGCCCTAAAACTATATCTAAGTCAGTATGTTGACTGTGTAAAACCAAGCTTTGATTTTTAGCTCCACCAGCTGCAGATACACGTTTATCAGCCTCTTCTGCAGCTTCAGTGGCATGCTGCAAGCCAGCGTTCTACTGTAATATTGTTCCGTGTCTAAAAAGCAGTTTGTTTTAGAAAGTGCAGAGAAGTAACAGATGTGAGGGGGTTGATGTTGTTTAATTCTTCTGTTTCCTCTCCCCCAGGTACGTTTAGGCTGAAATACGCCCCTCCCTCTGAAAGTCTTGACTCCACAGACTGATATTTTATCAACTGGCAACAAAATACTGTAAGCCATGGAGATATAAGGAGACTGAAAAACAAAACTGAGACTTCCAGTTGCTGTTAAACTTAATGTATTTTTTTAATCCAAAGGTGCTTTACTTTATTAGACTAGGTAGAAAATCTAGCTTAGGKGTGCATCAAACCCATTTTTGATTGCCAAATTCAAGTTTGGATCTTGTTGTTGGAACTTCTGAGTACTTGTCATAGGATTGATGGATGGTGGAGCTGGCCTGATGTGAGTACAACATCCGAGGTACTTTCTTTTTGCTGGAGCACATTGCCATATGCAGACTTCTGAAGGTGAAACGTCAAACTCCAGGGCAGCTACATTCTGAAGTGGAAGCTGGAGGCTGAAGGTGGGAGTGTCTGTTTGCCAGAAGGACTCTGGCACCTCTGGGCTAGGTAAAATGTCTACTTTTTATTCAAAAGTGATCAGGCACTGATCTCTGGGATTTTTAAGGATTACACTACAGAAGAATGTAAAACTCTTCAAGCTTTCTGCACTTTTAGCAGACAGTGTCACTCTGAGACCAGTGCAAGAGGCAAAAGTTCCAACTTTTAACAATTGGCACCAGCAGGCTATGTGACTTAACCACACAATAAAAATCTGAAGTAAGTCTCTCCTTTCCCTTCCAGAAGAACACACATGGCAGTTTTGGTTCCTTCTGGAAACAAACTTGTACTTCATTGTCTCACTTATTACTAGATAGTGCTGGGTTCCCAGCAGTGGAATAAACTTAGTTTCCAAGGGTCCAAGTCCCAGAGACTCCAGTCATAAAGGCTTCAAGGATATATTCCTGTAATACACAAAACCTTTACGTCCTGTTACTGTATATAGGTCTCTTTCACAGAAACCTTATTATTCTGCTTTTGTAAATGAATTTTAAACCATCCTAAAAGAAAACTGGGGAAAAAAACCAACTCTGTCAGCAGAGTTTGTAAGCTTTTGCTTTACTTTATATAAAAAAGTACCCCTTTCACTCCTACCCAGAGGCTCTTGCCACAGGATTCAGAAGTGGCAGAAGTCAAACATGTAAAAGGTAGTAAACTTCATTATTATCAAGACTTTGACGGGTTTCTTGTCAGCCTCCTTCGTTGCAATAGATTGTAGATGACTAGCTTTGGTGCTAACTAATTATTGTACATCATTTGTGGGTGACAAATCTAAATTAGGACTTGAGAGGAAGCCAAGCAAATCTTGAACTGCTAATTTGAAACAGTTTGGTCCTGTCTGGTTGAAAGAAGATACTAATCCTCATGGTTCACTCAGGGAATCTGATGGCATAAGATGGGTGAGGCCTTCTCTTTAAAACATCTGACTTCATAGCAATATTTGCTTACCGTAATTGAGAAGACACCTTGAAAGTCTGAAGCCTTGTTTATACTTGGAGGTATTTCTTACACCCATTTAAACCACACCCGGACGAAGAGTATTTGTAGTGGTGCAGCTAATTTTGCTTGGAAGCAAGGGAAGTTGTATCAGAGAAGGTTGTAGAGCTGCCCTGAGGGGCCTTAGCAGTGAAACATTCATGTGAGGGGATGATGCAGTAGCTTGACAGCTGAGACCTTTCTGGACCATGTTCATAGGAAAGAAATGTTCTGGGCCATCCTTCAGTCCTGTGTTCTCAGAGAGCGGTTGTCAGCCTCATCAGGGAGGTGAGCAGGAATAAGGAGCATTGCTGGAGAGGCACAGCAACGTGAAATGGCCAGGAACCAGGCTCAGTCCAGGTAGTGATCTGTGGCTTGTAGTGGATTTGGCTTCATGGAAACCCAAATCTAAAATTACCTAACATTCAGTTTTAAAACAAACAAAAAAAAGATTAATTTTTATTCCTATGCAATGAAGAAGAAAGATTAGTGTATCCCCAGCCCAGCTCACATCCTGCGATACTGTATGCACTGTGGAGATTCTTCCTTCACTCTGTCTGTGATAGAGGAGGTTCCCTGAATTCTAACAACCAACCTTCAGACCTACAACACTGAACTGATGAAAACTGACAATGCAATTTACTTTGCCTTAATGAGCTTGAGACAACAGTAGGAACAATCTGTCATACTGTGTTATGCTAAGGAAACGTGCAGTTTTCAGTGGTGATGTTTACAGCTTGGAGGGTCTCTCCAGTGGCCTGGAACATGTGCTGAAAGCTAAACCTTATTTTATTTGGGGGGGGATTCACTTTTTTTAATCAATATTTTAAAACTAAATTGTATTTAAATAAACTGTATTTCAACACACATGCAAGTGTTACAATCCCTCTCAAAATAGCAAAAATCAACAGCAAAAAAAATTGATACTAATTTCTGTACCAGTTGTATTTGGTTTAATGCATAAGGCTGGGCACAGTGTCTTGACTAATATTTATCACAGTCTCAAAACTGTAGCAAAAGGACTGTAAAACTGAACTTCTGTTCAGCAAACTGTTTCATTCCTTTCTTCTGAGCTTTCTTTGGGATAGTTTCCTTTGTGTAAAGTTGAGGCTGATGTTTCTTAAACTGGCTTCTGTGTACTTTTAGGTAACAGTTTTAAGTGGTGGAGTCTGGGTTTAGAGTAAGTTCAACTTCAGAGGTCTCGAGTACCTTAAATCAGCATGAGTGTTTGATGAGCCAACAGCAATTCCGAAGCCTTCCCTACACCCCGTGAGCTGAGGCTCCAGATCTGTGAGCAAACGCTGTCCGCTTTAAAGTACCAAGAACATCCCAAGTTGGTAAGTCTGAACAGAGCACTTTAGTTCCATAAAATAATCTTTACATCTGTTTTTAAAGGCACAAATACATCTTTTTACCCCCAAAAAGCAAGGCAGCTTGGTTTAGAATTGTAGTTCCAGCTTCACTGGCTGAAAGAACCAGTTCTTAAAGCCTGTTTTTATACATTGAGAGATGGGGATTTCAAAGAAAGCTATTTATTCCTGTCTGTGTCCTAGAAGGATCAAAAGAAGTAGTTCTCAAAATGGATTTCACTGTGGAGTAGAAGTGACTTCTAAATGTAAAGGAGAAAGGGAATCCCAAGTCCTTCCCTGCAGGGGCACGGAGAGAAGTTAGCACCGAGGCTTCTTCCCTTGGGAGGAGCGAGCGACGTGCGGTGCCGTCTCAGAAGTGTTTTCCGTTTGGGAGTCTTGGCGATGGGAATACTGGAAACGGGATGGAATTTCCAGCAAGCTCCTCCTCGCGCTGGCAGCCTGCAAGTGAAGCGTTAATAAACAAGCCAGGCTCGATGTCCAGCAGCAGGAAGGGCGAAGAGGGAAGCCTCGCTGCATCGAGCAGGATATGGATCAGAGCGCTCCACGAGGCTCCTCCTTCCGAGCACGCTGCACTCCCCTTTTTGTGGCACCTTTTCATACCACGGTCAGTAAATCCTGGCAGATTAGGTGCCACGCTCCCAAAAATAACAGGTTAACTACCGCCGGGCCTTTGCCATTGCCCAGATTCCATCCTGTGCTATTCCTGCCTGGCGAGCTGCAGGCTCCTCCCCAGAATAAACCTGACATCATCTGAACCCCCAGCACGTGGGTTTGCTGCCGGGTTGGTTGTCGGGGGACACGGAGCTCGGAGCTGTGCATTCGGGATAGTCTGGAATGCTGTTAAATGAGAGGGATGTGAGCAGAGCCGGAGAGAACTCCGTGTGACTGAGGGCTTCCAGAGGCCAGGAAGCGTGTTGGGTGGGAGAGGCTGCAGCCTGACAACACCTTCTGTACCAAATCCTTGGAGCTGCCCCTCTGCTTCCTTCCATTTTAACTCACATAAGGAAGAACCGTGTTGGTACTGAAGCAGAAAGCAAATCCTGTGTGTTTGCAAGTGCAGTTTAACAGCTTCTCTTGGACATAACTTTCCACTAGGAATGAAAGAAACTCCTGTTCCATTTGAGCCATTTCTTTTACTTYRGTCAATTCTAGTAYTACAAATTGYGCATGTAACTTTATAAATATTTTAAATAGTTTTGKAAATATTTAATATTCAGCTAATTTGATTTTGAATTGTAAATGTCAAGTATTCTGGTATTGGGATTTTTATGTTTTATTATACTTTGTTAAAAGTAAAATTGTACATTTTTAGAATGTTTTTATCTRAGTAAATTTAATGTATGGAAAATAAAGAATTAAACAGAATCCCTTTGTGTTTTTCTTAATTTAAAGGGGCTTCAGCTGTGTGGGGGCTTCTCCTGCCTGGCACTTACCAGGGGCTTTTCTTTTGAATTCCTTTAATTGCTGCTGCTGTCTCTCCACCCATAGACATCTGGTTGTGAAGCACAGACCTATTGTGCTTGCAAATGCTCGGTTCCCAGCCAAGGAAGCCAAGCTGCTCTGAAAGGGTTTGTTATCAAGAGGATCTGTGGCCCAACTCTGGTGCCTACCCACAGCAGCATCATGGGAGGACAAGCAGGGAAGCTTTGGCCCCTGTTCTGTAAGGTGGCAGCTGAGCCTCTGGGCTCCACTCAGCCACCTCACATCAGCTGTCATGTGCTGGGGGTCAACCTCATGGGTTGGGAGTGAGCAAGAGGAATTGCCACCTTGCTGTGTCCTTAAACCTTCTGTGGCCGGTGCCTGGGCTCATTTCCGAGGAGCAGAGTCCCACTTGTGAGAGCATAAGGATTCTGAAGCTGTGAGGGAGAGGTAGGTCAAGCAGGAGCAGCAAAATGGAGATATGCAGGCACACCCTGGACTCAGGGATCAGCACCAGCAGGTCCTGTACCCAAGTAAGCTGTCTAGAAATAACCACACGAGCCATTGGGATGTAATCCATCTGTATTGGCACTGTATTAAGTTTAAAAAAAAGCAAAATTTGTACAGGATTATCAGTCAATCATGTAATTACAAGTATGGTTGTCAGTTATGAGTTAAATAATTTCTTACACAAAACTAAATATAGAACAAGTTGCATTTAAAATTTTACACTGGAGTACAAACATAAAGAACAATAAAAAAATCCCAAGTCAGTAAGCCTTGTGAAGGCGATGCATGCAGAGATGTGTAGGTAGTACAAAGTGTACACCTTGCTGAGCTAGAGTGCTGAAGTGCAGTAGTAGTATTGCTTCTTTTTCCCCCATTACAGTAAGTTAGCGTCCAGTAACAGATGCAGTTAGTTCACAGACACATAATATACATGAGTAATCTCATCCTGCTATGCTTCACTTGACAGCAACTCTAGAGGAGAAACACAGGTCCTACGCCATACCATTTCTCTGCACAGGCTGCCTCCCTGCTCAGGACAGGCCTAATACCAGGATCTACCCAACCCCATGCAAGTGGCAGGAAACATCAGTGATGGAAAAAATTATTTGTTCATCTCCTCCGGACAGCAGCTCCTGGGGCTGAGCTGCTTCCAAAAGCCCTTCTCCCTGACCCAAAACAAGTGCCAGACTGGTTAAGCAGCGTGGCAGGTCCGAGTCCAGCGCTAGGTACAACAGGAGGGGTACAACAAAGCCATTGGAGGGCTTGAACATGCTAGCCCTGCCAAGCTGCCAAAAGGAGCGAGGACAGGTGCTGCTCATGTCTCAGCCTGCACTGGCCTGCTCTATGGCTGGCCACACACATCCCAGCAGCCCCAGTGCTGCTGGCAGGTCCCTCCACTAACTCCTGGCAGTCTTTGCTGAGCAAGGGAACAGGCAAACCTTCGGGCTGGGGGGGGAAATCTTTAGGAAGCAAGCTCATATGAACAGTATTTCACTGAACACACAGGAATTGGAAATTCATAAAAGACTGAAGTTTATTTCAATGTTACCTGTCCAGGTGTGTATTTTACAGTTAAACACTTCCTAAAACTACAATAAAGCTGTGGTGTTTGGTATGAATATTTCAGAAACTGGCACCGTTCCTACATTTGAGGTGCTACAAAAAACAGAGACAAAAAGAGTTGGACTCCTCCAGCTCACCTCAGGCGCTTGCTTTAAATCACTGCAGCACTGACACGAGTCTGATCGAGCTGCAGAAGACAAAGCTCCACCTTGGAACATTAAAACATATTTGCTCTCATAAGAAGCCTTCCCATTATTTAAAAAAAGAAAGCTTTAAGGAATCAGGGAGATTTTCTAGAAGACTGTTACAAAACACTTTAGGTACTCCCTGATGCCTGTTTGCTTGTTAAAAGTCAATCAAGTGCCCCTAAAGGGGACTTTGCAATGGTCACATGCACAATCGGGTTCCATTCATAAAGTCCAGAAATGTAAATRTGCCTGTGTGGAATATTACAGCAGGTTTCAAAGCTGGAGGTGCTCGTCTGTACTGTTTAATAGTCACAAACAAAGCAAAGTAAGATGAGACACCTGCTAAAGCAAGACTATGCTAAGGTACTGAGAGCATAGGTGACATCTGTTTCTTTTCCTGGGGGGTGTGTGGGGGAGAGTGGGGGTGACAGCCAAGGGTAAACCAGAATGCTAGGCTAGAAGCCGCTTGCATGTCTTAGACGGAAGACTACACTCCAAAAGTCTCCTGAGAGGCATACACCATGTACAGGAACCCATCCTCATCCTTCTCGCTCTCGTACACCTCGGATATGGGCGTGGAAACACTCACCATGCTGTGTCTATTCACCAGGAGGAAGAATGCCTGGTTGGAGTTCAGCTGCAGGCGTCGCCTGTGAGGGAGAGGTTAGGGGAGCAGAGGGGGAAGGAGTGTGACAGTGATGACTTGGCATTTCCACACACTTCATAAAGGCTTTACAACAGATGGCAAAACAAAAAGTCCTCCACCACTGGCAGCAGTAAGATGACCCCACCCAAAGCAGCCCTGCCACTGGAGAAGGCATGTGCTTCCCACCTCAAAGTCCTACTAAGTTCAAATACTCAGCCCAGTCAGACATAGCCACTAGCAGAAGCCCTTATTCCTCTGGAAAAGCTCCACTTGACAAGGGTTTTAAACTGAAGGGAAAATGAGAAGCCAAGGTGATCCCGGTACAACCAGGGAATACACAAGGCCTGTGGGCCTTATGGCTCCCACCTTAGCACATAGAATCATAGAATAGTTAGGGTTGGAAAGGACCTCAAGATCATCTAGTCCCAACACCCCTGCCAGGGATGGAACATTCACAACTTCCCTGGGCAACCTATTCCAGTGCCTCACCACCCTCACAGTAAAGAACTTCCTCCTTATATCTAATCTAAACTTACTTACCCAGTTTAAGTTTGAACCCGTTACCCCTTGTCCTACCACTACAGTCCCTAAAGAAGAGTCCCTCCCCAGCATCCCTATAAGCCCCCTTCAGATACTGGAAGGATGCTATGCAGCCTTCTCTTCTCCAGGCTGAACAGCCCCAACTTTCTCAGCCTGTCTTCATATGGGAGGTGCTCCAGTCCCTTGATCATCCTTGTGGCCCTCCTCTGGACTTGTTCCAACAGTTCCATGTCCTTTTTCTGTTGAGGACACCAGAACTGCACACAATACTCCAAGTGAGGTCTCACAAGAGCAGAGTAGAGGGGCAGGATCACCTCCTTCAACCTGCTGGT
>CABHOG010000186.1:183300-194413 GCA_902168055.1 Aratinga solstitialis
TTTCCAGTCATCGGGAACTTCACCTGACTGCCATGAGTTTTGAAATATGAAGGACAGTGGCTTAGCAACTTCATTTGCCAGTTCCTTCAGGACCCGTGGATGGATTTCATCAGGTCCCATGGACTTGTGTACATTCAGGTTCCTAAGATGGTCTCGAACCTGATCCTCTCCTACAGTGGGCCTAAGGTCTTCATTCTCACAGCCTTCCAAGACTTGGGTGGTGTGGTCCGTTTGCCAGTGAAGACTGAGGCAAAGAAGTTATTAAGAACCTCAGCCTTCTCCAAATCCAGGGTAGTAGCAGCAGCATCTCACTGGAAACATAAACCCAGGCTGACCCTGAGAGATCAATCTGAAGATGGGCAGGGAGGCCAGGCAGATCTTCCATGTGAAGGCCCTGGGCCTTTTGAATGTCAGTTTGTCACCAGCTCTGTAACAGCCTGCCTTTAACCTTTGGAGCGTCTTGTGCCCTCTTCTCCCTCCCAGAAGAAGCATCATGGGGAGGGCAGAGATCATCAGACTGCACAGGCTGCATGGCAGAGTAAATATCTAACTTCAGAGTTTCTCTTGGATCATTCATTCCACTTGGGGGGAATAGGTATTTCTGTTAAGCTGCCTACTGGAAAGCAGGTTTGCAAAGAAGAGCTCTGACTACTACTTACTACCAAGTAAGCAAGAGGAACTCAGACATGTGTTCCTGTCCATGGCAAGGGGGCTGGAACTAGATGATCTTAAGGTCCTTTCCAACCCTAACCATCCTATGATTCTATGTGGAGGTGGAACCAAAGAAAGAAGGAAAGAACAACAGATCAAAAGAGCTCCCTGTCACTTCTCGCTGCCAAGGGACAGCAGCAGCTGGGAACAAGGCTTTATTTAGCCTCCCAGACACAGCCCTGGAAAGGGACCCTTCCAAGCCCAATCTCTCATCACCCCAAATACACCAGGCTGGGAGAAGGCAGCAGCTACCTGAGGGCTGGGAAGGACAGGCCTTGCTATGCACAAGAGGGGCTGGCAGAGGACCAAGTCCAGCTGGTACCAATTTATCTATTAACAATAAAGCCAAAGCAAAAAGGTGGGAAATATCCTTCAGCTTGCTGTTAACCTTTTTGCCCAGGGCCTTTAATGTTCATGAGAAATTCTGGAAGACTTGAGTAATCTAGATCCTGCTTCCAAAACCCTATCTCACTTTCTTACTCGTGTAAGAGCTGGGATTTGTTTGCAACAGACGGTTTCTGTACAAGCCTTAGAGGGATTGTTTGGACAACCTGGACAACTCTCAGTTTTTACAGCTTATGGCCTCCAGGAACCAGCTCCCTGCTACACCATGACCAACAAAAAACAAACTCTGGTTTGTTGCTAACTTCCAAGTTTACCACTTGAGAACTTTTACTAATCAACAACTATTCCTTCTAAACCAGGAGAAACACGCTTCTAGCAGAAATTTTGACCACACAACTTCCACTCCATGGCTATTTTGCCTGCTCTTGTAAGCAAAGCTGCAGCACCAGAGTTGAGCAGTCCTCAAGCCACAGTCTGTGCAAACAGTTCTTCAGGCCTCAACACCATCATTGAGGGAAACCTCATTTCAGGATCAAAGGGTGGCAACATCTACCCTGAGCAATAGCTCAGAGCTCTGGCTGTGAGCTCACACTCCCCCTCCAGTGGGTGGGAAGAGGCAGGAACTCCAGAGAGGGACTCCCAAGCGGAACACCAAGAAGGCAGCCTAAAATAGCCAAGCAGGAATCACTGGAGCCCTGGGCCAGAGGCACCAGCGTTAGATGGGGATTCACAGACCCAGACTCTCTCTTACATCTCAGAGAGACAGTTATTTCTCTTGAAAGCAGACTAACAGCTCAGCAATTTTCAGAGGTTTGTTTTTTTTTTCCTGCAAAGCCAAAGGAAAAGTACCAATTTGTCCTAGTGATGATACCAAGGGCCCATTAGGTTAATTTTCTGCTTAAAGAGTTCCCAAATGCATACACCAGGTGGGGAATTAACAAAGAAACATGGTCTTAGGCTGATGCAACTTACACTGAAATCACAGCATACTACCTGATAATTTTGATTAGCTCGCTCATGTTGACATGATCTGGCACCAGGAACTTGGTCTTATCCAAAACTGGAAGCTGCTTCTCCCCCTTGTACCTTTCAATGATCACCTAAGGAAAAACACAAAAAGAAAGGAGCAGAATATATGAAAGGCAGAAACCGTGTCTGGTGCCCTCATCTCCCCCCTCCATTCTAAACACAACAACGTATGAGCATTTATGCTAAACTCCATTTCCCCTGCATTTGTGAGTGTAGACTCTCACATCTGAAAAGAAACAATTACTATTACCTTCATATGCTCCTCTTGTTCTGTTCACAAAAGTCACCGCTCAAAGGGGGAACAAACAGGGATTTAACAGCACACATTCACAGCTTCAGTGCAGTTTTAGAACTGCAGTTAATTTGCTGGAATCATTTAATCTAGCACTGAATTGCCCAGCAACAAGGAAACCCATGATTCATAGAAAAACTCTAAGAACTCGCCAACAAAGTTTAAGTTGACAAGCAGGTATTCTTTATTGCAGCGCCAGGAGACACAGGGGATAGCTCCTCCTAGCGTGTCTCGCTCGAGCACAAAACAAGCTGTGATTATATAGTCATCAAACATACATATTCATTACATTACATGCATATTCATAAAACTACTTATACATGACATCACTCTTCTAGAAAATTCCTCCTGCACACACACAATAATATGGTAGTGGTCTTTGGGACTCCTGGTGGTAGTTTCTTCATCATCTTCCTCTTCATCACTTTGTCCTTTGGCTGAACTTTGGAGTTGGCCAGCCTTGTTGTCCGTTTGCCAGCTCCTTAGTTGGTTCTAACTGGTTTCCCTAAACATTAACTGAAGAGTTCTCTTCCTTATCATTGTTATAGAGTCCACCTGGGGTCCAGGTCACTTAGTTATAAGCAAAAGGTTCATTCTATATACAATGAGCTATCCTTCATTCTGTCTTTCTTGTTCTTTGCCCATCTCACCCAAGAAAAAGATAATGCACACTTCACTCTAACACATTACAATGGCTGATTAGGAGCTTGGGCTGCTACAGAAGTCTGCAAATTCAAGCAGTTTTCACTAGAATTTCACCAGTTTAGGGCCTTCTCTTTCTAAGAACTACACCTCCAGATTAGTATGTGATTCCATTCACCTCACATGGTAACTGACACATGAGAAAAAGCTACTTTTGAAGCCTATAAAGCCTCAAAAGAGAGAACTTTCTCCTCCCTAGTGTCAAGACAGCACACTTAGGAACCACTAATTCCATCAAGATTGCTAGGTAGCAACTACCAAATTCACAAGAAAGTTGCAGATTTGCCAATTTAAGCAGCACCCTGCCCAGCAACTGTATATAGTTCCTGCTTTTAAGAAATTATCTCAGAATTTGTGCACTCCCACTTCCACAGCCATGTGGGATTTGTTGTTTTTTTAAAGCAATGGTAGCAACATGACACCATCCACTTGGATCATTTCCATGCTTACAGTGCCTGGCTGTGTTGATATTCAGAATCTGCACAGATTAAGAGATATCAAGCCAATTTAATTATTTCAGAGAAAGACTTCCTTACAGCAGTATAAATAAATGCTGGCTCATTCTGGAAAAAAAAACCCACACCATTATTTTTAAAAAGGCAGACCATAACCAATAGATAATATCTCCAACAGCAAAATGAAAGATGTTGACAGCACGGGAGGGATTTACCAGCTAGAGTGACACTGCCATCTTATCTCAAAGCTAGGACACAGACAGGCAACCCCAGCAAGCCTCCAAGGATCCCAGCAGGCCTCTGCCATCACTGGGAGTTTGCATCACTGTATCTTCACCAAGTTGTGTAGGTCCCTTTGAATTTTTCCTAGTAGTATGTCTGTGGCTGACTTAAAATGAGAGCTTTGCTATAAATCAGTGGCTTTCCATCTGTGGTCACAGAACTTGGGGACTACAGTGATCTGTGAAAGGTGGGTGGTAAAAGCGTGACTAGCAGGTCAAAGGAGGTGATCCTGCCCCTCTACTCTGCTCTCGTGAGACCTCACTTGGAGTACTGTGTGCAGTTCTGGTGTCCTCAACATAAAAAGGACATGGAACTGTTGGAACAAGTACAGAGGGCCACAAGGATGATCAGGGGACTGGAGCACCTCCCATATGAAGATAGGCTGAGAAAGTTGGGGCTGTTCAGCCTGGAGAAGAGAAGGCTGCGTGGAGACCTCAGAGCAGCCTTCCAGTATCTGAAGGGGGCCTATAGGGATGCTGGGGAGGGACTCTTCATTAGGGACTGTAGTCGTAGGGCAAGAGGTAACAGGTTCAAACTTAAACAGGGGAAGTTTAGACTGGATATGAGGAAGAAATTCTTTACTGTGAGGGTGGTGAGGCACTGGAATGGGTTGCCCAAGGAAGTTGTGAATGCTCCATCCCTGGTGGTGTTCAAGGCCGGGTTGGACAGAGCCTTGGGTGACATGGTTTAGTGTGTGGTGTCCCTGCCCATGGCAGGGGTGTTGGAACTAGATGACCTTAAGGTCCTTTCCAACCCTAACTATTCTATGAAAGCAATCTTTGGTCAGGAAACAGGATTTGTTAGGAAAGGGCCTTTTGGGAAAACTGCATTCCAGAAAAGTTAAAAAAAAAAAAAAAACCAAAAAAAAAAACTCTGCTGTAAAATAGAACTTGTTCCCATGCCCAACAGCACAGTAAAACAGCAGCAGCAACTTTGAGATGAAACAGTTTAAAGCTGAACGGAAGCTGAAAACCTTTTGGTTTCTATCCAACATGGAAGCAACAGCTGCTTTGTTAATGAAGTTGTACTGGAAGTGCAGACAGTTTGCAAGCAGTCTGCTCACAGCAGAATTTCCACTCACAGAGATCATCAGCTCTCATCACTGAGTACCAAAGGCTGATGCATCCAATACAGTTCTCTCTTCCATCCCCCAAGATCTCCTAAGACCATCCCTGTTACAGCCATAAGTATTTATTGCTTACTGCAGTGATAGCCATCACACAAAGCCCACCAGCTGCAAAGAACTCATCATCAATAGAATATGATCCATGCTTTTTGCTTCCTAGGATGCTTTACTTTGCATTTGTAACCTCTAGGGTGCCATAAGTAAAAGAAAACAAATATTCAGGCAGCATTTGGAGATGACCAGCTAAAGAATAAGAAGATGAGGGGTTTAACAGCCAAGCAGCATTTCTGGGCCCTCAAGCACAAGCCCATTTCTCAGAAGACAAACATTTCTGTCTCAGCACAGACTGGTGATAAAAGGCAGATCTGTCTCTACATTACTGTGTATTCTCCTTGGTTAGCCCCTTCAGACTCTTCTTTTGGAGAAGAAAAACACTGAGATGAGGAGAGCTGAACACTCAAGGGGACCTCAGAACCAAGCCAGGGTATAGTTTTCTTTGAAGTTACAACACACAACTGCAATACACAGGAAATGCCACTTCCTCCAGTCCCAGCTAGCACCTTGCTCTGCTACACCAACTGCTGGCTACTCATTTTAGAATGTTTCTGAAATCCAGGCTTAGTGACCCTGAGCAGCTAAACTTTCATCTGGCATCATCAGGACAGCACTTTCACACATTTCTGACTATTAAAAGGAATATGAGACTGGAAATTGAAGTGGAAAATGAAAAGAACCAGACTTACTGGTATTTTAGTTGGGTGCTGCTCTCTAATCAGCAGTACATCTTCCACTCTTTGCTCTGTAAGAGATTTATAAAAAGTCTGTTCAAAAATCCACACTTAATGCTGTTATTACCTTATTTCTCCACCACTGAAGAGGGGGACTCCATGTTAGCAAAAGCAAATTCAGGCAAAGCAGTTTTCAAATGGAACAGCACTGTCACAAGTAAAACCTCTCCTGTGACAGATGACACTTCACTCTTTAACCAAACATGACAAGTACTGCATGCACACTACCTGGGAATCCTAGAAAGCATAGAAGGAAACAACTTCCTCCCCACACACCCCTCATTTTCTGCCCACTAAAGCAAACATTTAATCTCAAATTTATGGCACCTGTGAAATACGAGCTCACTCCTCTAATCGAGATAACAAGGTTTTATTGAGGGACAAAGTCAATAAAGCAAAAGCAACAGTGCTGGGCACATAACTGTAGCCAGAGGTGCACTGATTAGCATTTGTTACAGGTTTATATACTTTCACTATTGCATTAGCCATAAACATATTCATAATTCCTGCATATAGGCAGGGAATATTATAACTAGCTTCAGAAACTTATTATCATAAGTCTCCTTTTCTTGGCATCTGCACACTGCTCTCCAGTGATTGTGGGCAGGGGTCTTGAGGATGAAGTAAGCAGTCTTCCTCATGTGGGCAGGGGTCTTCAAGATGAAGTAAGCAGTCTTCCTCAAGGTGCACTTTTCATCTTTGGCACAGCTGGATGCCCCAGTAATCACAAAACTAGCTGAAACCAGCCATATCTGTAATTTTTCTGAGAGCTGGCAAAGATTTAGGACAGTGTGACCTTCCTGCAAAATTTATTGCAGGATGGGCAGACAAGGAGTATCCAAAGCTAGCAGATATTTGGGAGGCACTGTCTCTAAACCAACTGATAAGTAGAAGGATGGTGTGAAATAACTCATTCATGTTCAATGGGGCTACTAAATCCTGCTATCTCACCACAGATTTACAACACAAACATTGTTCTTTATCTTCTACCTAAGTTAAGCTAAAAGTACTTTAACCCTACATTTTCCAGGCACTAGCTTTTCTCATATCAAGCCCCCCCTTTTCTTTTACCTTTGCAAATTCTTTTGCTATATAACTGCATTTTACTCAGGAGTCCTGGCAAAGCATTTACCACTTTCAAATTGTTGTCTAACCTTATGTCTTTAGCGATCTTTGTTTCTGTTATTGCAAACTCATACAGTTATATCCACATAGCAACACCTATGACTTGCGAAAGCCAATACATTTATGTGTTTATCACACACCAAATTACACCACCCAAGTTAATGACTAAGTATCCTGTACAATTTCTATGAGATCCCAGAAGAGGAAATAGTAAACAATTATGTGAGAGCTGAGACCAGCCGAAGCCTGGCAGCATCGGCTTACCCTGTGCGTTCTAGTATTACCAAATTACAGTTTTCTGTTTTGATTATGCTGCACCCATTGTTGCAGAAGCTGTTGGTAGGTTCTTCTCTACCTAGACATTGTACTACTCCCTGTGCCAGTTTTCAGGATAAAGTTTACCTCTCAGGCATAAATATTAATAGCACAGATATTATAAACCAGGCTAAAGTACATGTCCCAGGCAAAGTAAATAGGTGCAGTTGCTTTTAAAGTCAGTTGCATCTGCTTATACCCTGCCTACTTTCAGATTCAGCAAACTCAATTTTAACCTCACCAGTCCTTTTCAGTGGGTCAGGGCTTTCCAGGCCATCTCCATCTTATAAACACCTCTCAGCGAGGAGATTTAATGTTGCATCACAGTTTTAACAGACACTCAGCTAGGGAGAAGTGCTTCTCATAGGAGAGGAAGAGCTTAGATCAGCACCTATCAGCCCAACCCGCTCCTAGTATGCTAATGCACAGGACACATTACCTGTCCCGTTGCTCAGCAGTAATGTCACTCAGCTCTCCATTAGTCCATATTAAATTTGGGTGCATGAAATACATCCGTGTGCCTTTTTACAAGCCTGGTTAAGGATATGCAACTCACGTGAATCACGGTTTTCAGCTGGAGATGAATCAAGCTGAACTAAGGCAGGGAGCATCCAAAGCCTTCACCTGACTGCAGGAGTGAGAACCTGAAAGCCATCCTGCTTCGCATCCCACAGCGCGAGCCATGCTCTTACAGACCAGAATTAACACTTCAAGGGCAGAGATTACTAGCTAGTTAAAATACTTGTTATTATTAACCAAAAACAGAAGAGATACAGCGAGTGAATGAGACCAATCGTCAACCTAGCAAGCACAAGGAGGTTTGATTCACTTTGCAACCGAAAACAGGTTTGTCCACAGCAATGCTATTCAGCAGAACTCCCTGGAGTAACAGGAACATAAACCAGACAAATCACTGAGATTATTGTATACGGTGTGCTCAAAATCAGGCTTCAGTCAGCCACAGATAAACACTATTCTCTGACGACATTAGTTGCAGTGGCAACTGCTTGGCTGCCATCCTAGCTGAACTTAATACCTGCAATAGAGGCTGCTGACAGGCGATGGGGTCAACAACAGTTTTGAAGGACTCCAAGAAAAGGAGCAGCTTAGAACCAGACTTTGTTAGATTGAAATTTTCGCTGCTTCTATACAGAGTGGCTTACGCTCAACTGAACAGCAAAGGGTGGGCACACCAGAAAGCACTCTTAAGCAGCTTGCCTTTAACCCGAAGGCAGAAGGAAGAGAAAATCTGGATCAATTACTTCCACCAATTCCATTTTACGTATGGGATTTTATAATTCATGCAGAAATAGGTTACGCTGCCAGTTCTTATTATCCTCAGAGCATTTTAGCCTACCTCAATGACACACATGAACAGATACCAAGCTCTTTGATTGCTTTTGTCCCATCCTAAGCACAGAAAGAAGTGTTGGCACTGCTCTATCAAGGCTGTTCCTTCTAGAAAGGGACTAATCTCATTTCTCCAGCCATCATTACACAGCTCTTTTCAATGCCTTGATAGTTTTCAATAACTAAACGGAGATAGAAGGCATACATCCGGTCCACTCATGGCTCCCCGGATAGAGAATTCCTCACCCCACACCAAATACCAAACTTCAAGTGGAGCTTAATTCTCCTGTTAATAGCACAGATGAGGCTGGACGCTGAGCAGACACATCGGGAGGGACAGGCAGACCCAGGTCCCAGCACACAACGTAAAGCTCCTGGGAATTTTGCAGTCGATAATGGATGATGTGAAGAGGCCATCTCCCCATCCCAAGCCCTTCTCCCAACGCAGAGCTCACCCTGACACAGCACTGTGTCCACCTCCACACCTCATTCATCACCCCCGGACACCCAAAACAGAACCCTAGCACAAGCTCCCAGGCTCGCCCGCCTTACCGGCGAGCGGAGGCCGGCCCGGAGGGTGTTTCCATCTCAGTGCCGAACAGGGCGGTGACTCCCCGTCCGCCCCAGCACCAGGGATACCCGCGCAGCCCTCCGCGGAGCGGCACGGCACGACGACGCCGGTGATCGGAGCAGGGCGGCCGGGCCTGCTCCGGCCGCGGAGCTCCGCTGTCAGCGGAAGCCGGCCCCAGCCTGGGCTGCTCGGAGATCTCCGAAGTTCCTACCGAGACCTGTCCCCTCCCCTCTTGGCCAATCCCTCCATCCTGCAGCCAGGACAGCAGCCGCCACAGGCCTGTCCCGCCGGCCGCCTCCGAGCGACGAGGCCCGGAGGGGACCGGGGCAGCCGGCGGGCCCTGTCAGCGACCCGACCCCGCCGCGTCCTTTCCCGGGGGGGCTCACCGAAGGTGCGGCGCTGCTTGAAGCTCTTCTCCGAGGGCATGGCGGCGGCGGCTCGACACAGCGACGGCAAACAACCCTTAATGCCAACGCCCGCCACCGCCAGCGACTCCGCCGTCTGCTGACGCCGCGCGTCACGGCGGGGCGGGGCAGGTACGGCTGCGGCGACATCTTGAGTGTGGCGGGATGGGTCGCCTGTCGCCGCCCGGCTGGGTGCTGCGCCCTCGTGCATGGTCTCGCGGGGTGCGTGGTCACTCTTCGAGCTCTGCCACGTTCCTGCTCGGTGACACAGCCATGACTGTCTCAGAGTGTCACCGAAAGTCGGGAGAATAAAACTCCTTAACACCAATGTATCATTATGAAGCAGGCATTATTTATTGCAGCAGTGGGTGGGTGCTAGGTGGAATTTCCACAAATCAAGCACACCCCATGCTGATTTCGTCCATTATATTTATACACAAAAATTACAAGGTAGTACACTCCCAGTTACAATGATTGGTTAGTGATTTACATACAATTATAATATCTGCAGTGTCATTCTCTTCTGCTACTATGCTTGTGCGGGGGAAGGGTCTTTACCTGGGCAAGGGTCTTCTCGATCTGTGGGTGTGTTTTCTCATAATGAAGGCAGTTTACTTCAGGACACCTTAAAAGTAAGTTTTGGTGCCAAGTTGGCCGGCTAGATTTCTACTTTGCCAGGTTGTCAAATGACTCATCCTATATACAATAGACCCTAGGTGCTTTGGTTATGGTCTAGAGAGTAAGGACTAAGGCTAACATGTTACGGAGAACAGGGGCTTCAAGCAACACCGCATCGGATTTCAAGTAACACAGCAACTGATGCTGACATAAAGGCTAACTTCTTAAATCAAGATGTTCCTATAGATAACTGTTTCACAAACAAACACAAAATGTAGAAAGATTCAGTAAAACTTAAAATAATCTACAACAAGAGCACTGCCAGTGTACCCACACAGCGAAAACACAGCCATGGCTGCCTCAGAGCATCCTTCCAGTGTATCCCCTCAGCGACACACAGCCATGGCTACCTCAAAGCACCCCACCATGTACCCCCTCAGCAACATTTGTCTATGGCCGCCTCAGAGCACCCTGCCAGTGTTCCTCCTCAGCGACACATGGTCATGGCCACCTTAGAGTGGCCCACCCTGTCCCCCCCTGAACAACATGTGCTTTTAAATGACTTCGCCTCCATGCAGAGGTGCAGATTGAGTTATTTGCCTTCAGTTTACATTCAGCATCCATAGACACGAGTATGATGAGGCTGTGGTAAAATTTATGTTCAGGGAACAACATTTTAGTAGTAGGTGTTGCAATTCCACACAAAGACCACCAGCCAGTCTCATGAGGTTTGTCAGGAATTGCTTCAAATTTGGTGACTGCGCTGGAACAGGGTCCTTTAAAAACCTAGCCTACAGAGCATTTTTAATTCCAGTCTCAGAATGCTTTATAAAGCATTTAACCTGAAAAAGAGAAGACTTAATTGAAAGAAGACATTATATCTTCAGATATGCAAAAGGTTGCTGCAGAGCAGGAGGGAATTAGCTCTTCTCTGCATGCAGTGAGTCTAGGACAAGAAATAATGAGCTTGCATCTTGGAAAAGGCAATAGAAATTAGGCA
>CABHOG010000187.1:34228-50980 GCA_902168055.1 Aratinga solstitialis
TTGGCTGTTTTCCCTAAAATCAAATCCCCTTGAGGTACACATCAGACTTCCCCATCTTCCCACATTAACCACCAAGTATGTCCTGGTCCCTGAGTGAAAGCAATCCCAGGAGTGGGTTTGCCTTTACCTAAAGCAGGAATAACCCAGACTGTCTTCCCCAGCAAATTCTTTATGTGCACCTCAGGATCTTTATCCCCTTCCACAGAATGTAAAAGTTCTGACTGGGCTGGGCCAGCTCTGTTGGCAGATCCTCTGGTGTTGACCAACCAGGTGGCTTTTGGTAAATGCGTATCCCAGTATTTGAAGGTCTTGCCACCCATTGCTCTCAGTGTAGTTTTTAACAGCCCACTGTACTGTTTGATTTTCCCAGAGGCTGGTGCATGGTAGGGAATGTGATATACCCACTCAATGCCATGCTCTCTGGCCCAAACGTCTATCAGGCTTTTCCAGAAATGAATCCCATTGTCTGACGCAGTTCTCTCTGGGGTTCCGTGTCACCACAAAATGTGTTTCTCAAGGCCCAGGATAGTGTTCCAGACACTGGCGTGGGGCACAGCATATGTTTCCAGCCATCCAGTGATTGCTTCCACCATGGTAAGCACATGGCAGTTGCCTTGGTGGGTTGGTGGGAGTGTGATATAATCAATCTGCCAGGCTGCCCCATATTTGTACTTGAGCCACCATCCTCCATATCAAAGAGGCTTTAACCAACCGCTTGGCTTGCTTAATTGCAGCACATGTTTCACAGTCGTGAATAACCTGGGCAATAGTGTCCATTAAGTCCACCCCTTGATCACGAGCCCATCTGTATGTTGCATCTCTGCCCTGATGGCCTGAAGTGTCATGGGCCCACTGGGCTGAAAGTAATTCACCCTCATGTTTCTAAACTATGTCCACCTGAGCCACTTCAATCTTATCAGCTTTATCCACCTGTTGGTTGTTTTGGTGTTCCTCAGTGGCCTGACTCTTGGGTACATGGGGACCTACATGGTGTACCTTCACCCCCAGGTTCTGCACCCGGGCTGCAATATCTTGCCACCGTGCAGCAGCCCAGATGGGTTTAATTCTGCACTGCCAGTTGCTCTGCTTCCATTGCTGCAACCACCCCACAGGGCATTTGCCACCATCCATGTGTCAGTGCAGTGATAAAGCACTGGCCACTTTCCTTGTTCAGCAATGTCCACGGCCAGCTGGATGGCTTTCGCCTCAGTGTATTTTACATCTGGCCTGGTCCAGACTGTTCCAAGAGCTACTGCATGAACTATCTCTTGTTTAATTTGCTCAAAGGCTTGTTGTTGCTCAGGGCCCCATTTAAAATAATTTTTCTTCTGGGTCACATGATAGAGAGGGCTTACAATCAAACTTTAATTCAGGATGTGAGTTCTCCAGAACCCCACAGCACCCAAGAATGCTTGTTATCTTGTTGATCACATCTGTGTGGATCTGGTGAAGTCCATCTTGCCATTTTATTCCCCCAAATCAAATCTCCCTTGACCTTACTCCATTTTATGGCAATACCGGCCTTTAGCAGATTTTGGATTATTTTCCTCCCTTTCTCTAAAATTTCTTCCTCTGTATTGCCCTTCCACAATAATGTCATCAATGTATTGCAGGTGTTCTGGTGCTTGCCCCTGTTCCAGTGGAGCCTAGATCAGTCCATGACAGATTGTAGGGCTGTGTTTCCACTCCTGGGGCAGTCGGTTCCAAGTGTGCTGGATGCCCCTCAAAGTAAAAGCGAACTGTGGCCTGCACTCGGCTGTCAGAAGAATTGAGAAAAATGCATTGGCAATATCAGTGGTGGCATACCACTTGGCTGCATTTGACTTCAGTTCATATTGCAGTTCTAGCATGTCTGGTATGGCAGCACTCAAGGATGGAGTGACTTCATTCAGGCCACAATAGCCTACCATTAGTCTCCACTCTCCGTTAGACTTTCGCACTGGCCATATGGGGCTATTAAAGGGTGAGCGGGTCCTACTGATCACTCCTTGGCTCTCCAGTCTATGGATCAGCTTATGGATGGGAATTAGGGAGTCTCGGTTGGTGCGATATTGCTGCCGGTGCACTGTTGTGGTTGTTCTTGGAACTTGTTGTTCTGGCTGGTTTCAAGGGCACCCAGGGGCCATTCAAAACCTTTAGAACTCTCAAATGATGCTGTAAATAGTCTGGTTGGGGAGCTGGGAGCGCAAGGGAATATCTCCTTTGTAGGTCGACCACCCAAGCAGGAAAAAAAGATGTGTAATTGCTAAACACTTCCATTTATATAACTCCCAAAGTATAGAGGCGATGACCACAATGCAAGCCAGATCAGTTTCATGGTCAATGAGCCTACTGTATTATAAGTCATTACCATAAAGTACAGCAAAACAAGAACCTTAGCCCAAGCCCCCCAGCCAATAAACACTAAAACTGCAAATACCGGATATAAATAAGGTACAATATGCTGAAACTGTGAGATCAAGTGCAACAACTTTGAGAACCAATAAATCAGCATTGTGACAACTGACTATTAATCCAAAACAATGAATGCTTTTCACAAATACGATTGGGCACACCCTGGTCAGATCTGTCGTTATCTCAACCCTTCGTGACCCACGTTGGGCACCTCAATGAACTGTTGTGGTTTAAACCCAGCCAGCAACCCAGAACCACGCAGCCACTCGCTCACTCCCCCCCCTTCCTCCCCCTGCTACCAGAGGGATGGGGAGGAGAATCGAAAGAATGTAACTACCACGGGTTGAGATAAGAGCAGTCCAGTAATTAAGGTATAGCACGAAACCACTACTGCTACCACTAATAATGATGANCAACCTGTAGCTGTGCCTGGGATTGCTCTGACCCAGGTGTAGGACCTGGCACTTGTCATGGTTAAACTTCATCAGGTTGGCATCATCCCACCTCACAAGCCTGTCAAGGTCCCTCTGGATGGCATTCCTTCCCTCCAGCATATCAACCGAACCACAGAGCTTGGTGTCATCGGCAAACTTACTGAGGGCGCACTCAATCCCGCTGTCCATTTCGGGCTCCATGTCTTGTAAAATTATTTCAGGGCAGGTGAGACGGTGTATAGTGCTGGATTGTTATCTGCTGATGACTCCGCAGATCTCATCTGGTCAATTCTGAGCTTGTCTGGTTTCATCAAACTTCATTCTTTGTTGGGGCGATGATTGGAGGGAAGTCTGGGTCAGTAAATGGTGGCCAGAGGACAGTTCTGCTTCTGCTGCTGGCTTTTCCATGCCTTAATTCTCTGCTGATGATCATGACAGCACATATCTTCTTTTCAAAGCCAAGAGTGTTGAAGATGAGCATCTAGCTGATGGGCTATAAAAATGTTATATAGCAGTCACCAGCATATAGTTGAGTTCATTGGCTGTTTTCTCCCCAAATGTAATCTCCTTGAGGTACACATCGGACTTCTCCAACTTCCCGCATTACCCACCAAGTATATCCGGGTCTCTGAGCGAAAGCAATCCCACGAGTGGGTTTGACTTTACCTGAAGTAGGAATAACACAGAATATCTTCCCCATCAAATTCTTTATGTGCACAACAGGAACTTTTTCCCCCTCAACAGTACGTAAAAGTTCTGGCTGGGATGGGCTAGCCCTGTGGGCAGATCACCTAGTGTTGACCAAGCAGGTTGCTTTTTGGTAAATGCGCATCCCGATGTTTGAAAGTCCCACCACTTATTGCACTCAGTGTTGTTTTTAACAGTGTAGTTTTTATCCATAGATCCAGATAAGGTAGAATGTACACGAGCCATGTGGCGGAAACTTACATGGAGTGCGCCGTCATCATATGCGCATTCATTGGCATCAATGACCTGGAGTGAGGCAGCACCACCAACAGTGGATGAAGTGAGTTGTCAACTCTGAGAGTTTGAAGACAATCTCACCCCCTCCATCATTTCAGCTGTGGAAAAACTGTCCCAGGAGTTCAAACAATTGAGAGACGATCTATCCAATCTATCCAGTTCCCAACATCTACCAACCCATGTCTTGGCTATTAACAAAAGGCACCCTACTGCCAGAAAGAGAAGATATAGGAAGTACATGCCACAGGCCACCCTATGGTTTTACCTGTGGGATCACGGAGAAGACATGAGGAAGTGGGATGGAAGCTACACCAGCCCCAGTGACAAGTACAGCAGCTACCCAAACCCTGACAACAGATACTGCAGCCACTACGACCACAGTGATAATCACTGCAGCTGAAACAGAGGACCAATTCGTGCCAGTATCGGTTGCCCCTGTACACAAGGGGAAAAGCAAAAAAGAGGCAAAGAAGATGAAGCAAGATGAAGAAACAATGTACTCACCACCAACATCATCTGACCAGGAGTTATTAGTACGTGAATCAGAGGAAGAAGAGGTGACTTCTCGACCCCGGACTTCAACTGAACTACGGAATATGCAAAAAGATTTTACCCATCAACCACGGGAGCACATCATTACCTGGTGGCTCCAATGCTGGAACAATGGGGCCGACGGTCACGAACTAGAAGGTAGAGAAGCCAAGCAGCTGGGATCACTTGCTAGGGAAGGGGGAATTGACAAAGCACCACTTGTACCAACCCACGTTTTGGCTATTAACAAAAGGCGCCCTACTGCCAGAAAGGGAAGATATAGGAGGTACACGCCAGGGGCCACCCTATGGTTTTACCTGTGGGATCATGGAGAAGACATGAGGAAGTGGGATGGAAAACCTACCTCAGCTCTGGAGGAACGGGTGCAGGAATTGAAGAGGAGAACAAAGGTCAAGGATGTTCATCCCATGAAAGCTGTGGCTTCAGTCTCTGGTGAGCAGGTTCCCAGATGGAGTGGAAGAACTGATTTTACTCCAGCTCCTATAAAAAATAAGGCTAATCCCTGTCTACAAAACTTGAGTGTCCAACGCTGTGATGATTATTAGAGGGGCCCCACCTCTAGCCAGGAGGAGGTAGGGGACAATCGGATTTACTGGACTGCGTGGATCAGATGGCCTGGCACATCAGTCCAACAGAGGTATAAGGCTCTAGTAGATATCGGTGCACAGTCTGCACTGATGCCATCAAGCTGTCAAGGGGTGGAAACTGTTTGCATTTCTGGAGTGACAGGAGGATCCCAAGAGTTGACTGTACTGGAGGCTGAAATCAGCCTGATTGGGAGGAAGTGGCAAAAGCACCCCATTATGACTGGTCCAGAGTCTCCATGCATCCTTGGCATGGACTACCTCAGGAGAGGGTACTTCAAAGACCCAAAAGGGTACCGATGGGCATTTGGTATTGCTGCTTTGGAGACAGAGGAAATTGAGCAGCTGTCCACCTTGCCTGGTCTCTCAGAGGACCTTTCTGTTGTGGGGTTGCTGAAGGCCGAAGAACAACAAGTGCCAATTGTGACCACAGCAGTGCATGGGCAGCAATATCGCACCAACCGAGACTCCCTGATTCCCATCCATAAGCTGATCCGTAGACTGGAGAGCCAAGGAGTGATCAGTAGGACCCGCTCACCCTTTAATAGCCCCATATGGCCAGTGTGAAAGAGTGGAGGCTAACAGTAGTCTATCATGGCCTGAATGAAGTCACACCACCCTTGAGTGCTGCCATACCAGACATGCTAGGACTTCAGTATGAACTGGAGTCCAAGGCAGCCAAGTGGTAAGCCACAACTGCTATTGCCAATGAATTTTTCTCAATCCCTTTGACAGCAGAGTGTAGGCCAGAGTTCGCCTTTATTTGGAGGGGCGTCCAATACACTTGGAGCCAACTGCCCCAGGGGTGGAAACACAGCCCTACCATCTGCCATGGACTGATCCAGACTTCACTGGAACAGGGGCAAGCTCCAGAACACCTGCAACACACTGATGACATTATCGTGTGGGGCGACACAGCAGAAGAAGGGAGGAAAATAATCCAAAATCTGCTAAAAGCCGATTTTGCCATAAAACAGAGTAAGGTCAAGGGACCTGCACAGGAGATTCAATTTTGGGGAATAAAATGGCAAGATGGATGTCACCAGATCTCCACAGATGTGATCAACAAGATAACAGCAATGTCTCCCCCAACAAATAAGAAAGAAACACAAGCTTTCTTAGGTGTTGTTGGGTTCTGGAGATTGCACATCCCATGCAGCGAAGTATGAGACGGAGACAGAATGTGTGTGCGGAATGAATCACCTTTTACTGAGTTTTTTGCCATATTTATACAAAAACACACAAGCTATTTTTAGACAAGCTATTTTTAGATCTTAACTCAGCTATCGTTGTTTTTGTACTAGCTAAGCTTTGATCAGTTCCAACACTATAATTAACATTATCTTTGTTTATCAGCTCGTGTCCACCCGTATAGGATATGCTGCATACCAACGTTTGTTATTCACATCTGTGATGTTTTATGGCTGTTCTGGTTATGTCCCTCACATCTTTGACTGCCTGAGGTTTTTGGCAGGTCGCCTGTATTCCCACAGTTCCCCTTTTTTGTTTTTAAGAACCTCATAAACATGATCTGCTTGTGCTTAATTTTGATGGCTCATATTACTTTAATAGCTATTCCCAAGAGTAGTATGAAAATTATTGTAAACAAAAATCCGATACCTAGAAATACCCAAGTTTGTAAATTTAACCCTGAAAACCAATTTTTCGGATTTATCCATGAAAGATCATCACTTAAGTTTTCTAGGACTGATGTTGTTTGCGTTCTTTGTAGGTTTTTTAATTGCTCTTGCAACTGATGTTTGAGAGCATTGATTCTGTTATGCAGATTAGTATCAAATGCCCCTTGAATATGTTTTTTAACTATATCTCATCCATGTATAGAATGATTCCAAGGTAACGAGGTAACACACATATCCTGCTTGTGGAATTCCCAATCAAATTGTAGAGATACATGTATACGCAAAGCTTCTTGTTTATCTCCTAATGTCCNACTAAAAGGGTTATCAAGCATTGGAACAGGCTGGCTACAAAAGTGGTTGTGTCACCATCCCTGAAGGCATTTAAAAGATGTGTAGATGTGGTGCTTAGGTACATGGTTTAGTGGTGGGCTTGATAGTATTAGGTTAATGGTTGGACTTAATGATCTTAAGGGTCTTTTCCAACTAAATGATTCTATGATTCTATGAATAGATCCTTAGAGAATTTAAGTGAGCAATATTCAAAGAGAAATGCTAAAACCTAAATATTACATACAAGTAATACCATACAGCATGGTACACAGAAAATGTATTCCAAACCCCAAACTAGGCTATCATATTGTCTCTAAACAAACCAAATTACAAAACCAACTGTTGTGGTTTAAGCCCAGCCGGCAACTCAGAACCACTCAGCCACTCGCTCACTCCCCCCTTTCTTCCTCTCCCCTCTCCCAGGGGGTGGGGAGGAGAATCGAAAGAATGTAACTCCACGGGTTGGGATAAGAGCAGTCCAGTAATTAAGGTATAGCACGAAACCACTACTGCTACCACTAATAATGATGATGATAAGGGGTATAACAAGGGAAGAGAATACAACTGTTCACCACCTGCCGATTGATACCCAGCCCGACCCGAGCAGCGATCTAGCTCTTCCGGGTCCCTGCCCCCAGTTTATATACTGGGCATGACGTACTGTGATATGGAATACTCCTTTGGTCAGTTTGGGTCAGGTGTCCTGTCTCTGCTTCCTCCCGGCTTCCCCTCCTCCCTGGCAGAGCATGAGACTCAGAAAGTCCTTGGTCAGAGCAAACATTACTTAGCAACAACCAAAAACATCGGTGTTATCAGCGTTGTTCCCAGGCTGAAAGTCAAAAAAATAGCACTGCACTAGCTACTAAGAAGGAGAAAAATGACCGCTACTGCTGAATCCAGGACATTTTCCCTCTGAAGTTTATTAGTTTCTATTGCCATGTTATCCAGGCCTTTGTTGTCATGCAAAAAGTCTACAGTCTAGCACCAGAACCATGGTCTATATGCTGAAGCTTATGGGCTTCTTATTGCATGTTTGTGCTATCGCAAGACCTAGAAGGTCTGCACAGATTTCTCTTTTTCTTTGATATGGTGTGAGGAGGAAGAAAAGAGCACTCTTTCTGATGAAAGCTCTCGAGGTGTGAGAGAATTGCCTTGAATTTGCTCTTGTTGCCACCAAGTCCCCCAACAGAAGAAATCTCCCTGACAGGGGAGCAAGTAATTAAACCATCGATCAGCATCAACACTGGCTCCTTCTATTGAAAAGAAATGACCCACACAAAGAAATGTGCTCCTTCTCCGTCACTAACAGCACAAAGCCCATGGTGAACAATCTAGGACACTTCAACATTGTCAACAGCCTGTATCCCAGAACTCAAAAGAGAACGTGATGATGTGCTTTCATTGCCTCTGCCGAGTTTTGGAAGACCTGTGCTGTTCCAGGGTTATCTGAGCAGAAGGGAGTCTCATTTTTCATCCATGTCCAAGTATGAACTATTTGACACCAGGAACAGATGAAGGATGTATCTTTAACTGAAGAAAACCCGAAGAGGAGCTTTAGATAAGATAAACATTGGCCATACTGCACTGCATCAGTACAGCAGCAAGAAAGGGAGAAACAATGAGGATTGCACTGTATACAGTGCAAAGGAAAATACCCACCTCTACTAGCTGCCCTTCCACCCCTCCTTAGGGGCCTGGACAAAATGGATGAAGCTAAAAGATTTTATGGGTGCTGCTGCCTCTTTGCGTCTGATAAGCGAAACATATTTGGTGTGTGTCACTGTTAATGACAGTGGAAGATGATGAGGTTATTGGATGACAGACCTTGTCACACAGGTCTAGTGAGATTCTTGACCTGCATGAAGTGCCCAACAAGGAGGAGCATCGAGGAGGAACAGCAGCATTTGGGTCCCTATTGTATGTACACAAAGCCAGCATGTTGTCTGCAAGTGGGACATTTGGCCTTGGAGTGTAATTCTGGAATATGTTTTTCTCCTTGGGATATTTCTGAACTTCAGTCAGTATGCTCCCCACTAGAAAGTGCCATGAAAGGGCCACCCTCTCTTGTTGAAAACTTGCTAGAACATCTGTACAATATTATGATCACCAAACTATGTCTAAACCTAATTGGTTGCATGTAGGATTGATTGCTTTAATATAAAGAACTGAATGCACTGAAGACCTCCCAGAGGTTGTGGAAAAGATCAAAGAAGGTNGGGAAGCTGGGAGGAAGCAGAGACAGGACACCTGACCCAAACTGGCCAAAGAGGTTATTCCATACCACAGCACGTCATGCCCAGGATGGAAAGCAGAAAGCAGAGACCCAGAAGGGTGGGGGTGCACTGCGTGGTCGGTCTGGGTTTTAGGTGGTGAGCAGTTGTATTCTTTCCTTGTATTTGCCTTGTCATTATTATTTTTGGTGGTAGCAGTAGTGGTCTTGTGTTATACTTTAGTTACTAAACTGTTCTTAAACTGTGGGGGTTGCATTCTTTTGATTCTCCTCCCCATCCTCCCAGGAGCGGGGGAAAGAAAGAGAGGGGAGTGAGTGAGCAAAACTGTGTGAGTTATAGAGGCTTAAACCACAACACCTAACCATAATATTGCAGATTCTAAAGCATCTAAACGAATCATTATCTGTTCATCAATGGTGGTTTGAATACTAAGTTCATTAGTGATATTTTGCAAAGCCTGGCTAACAGTGTGAGCCGTTTGTACTGATTTTGTTAGTGATACAATAGCAGTTGATGCAGCAGCTAATATTACGATAGCCGATATTATAGCAAATAAAAGCCAACCTATAAAATGCTTAATTCTATGCTTTCTGTCTCGAATATCTGTTTGTAACAACCAAACAAAGTGATCTAAACCTCCTTCACTTTCCCATTCTCGGGTGAGATTCACTGGTAGCCATGCAGAAGATCTTTGCTTAAAAGGTATGATATTAGCATTGTCCATGACATCAATAGGAGAAATGCATGTCTTAAATATTATTTATTCTGCTTTTATTTCATAAGTTAAGTTCCCTGAATTAATAGTTAAGCCCATTGCAATTCCCAACACATATGGATGTGTAATACAAATGCGTGATTGATTCCAGGAATGAATATGGTGTGTTATATTAGTACTATCATGTATTCTAAACAAATCAGCTCTTGTAACATTCATAAAAGGTAGGGCCAATCGCCACATATGACTTTTAATGTTTGAACTATTGTGAGCCGCAAATAATTGTAATATGGGTCCAGATAGAACCCCATTATACCAGATTAAATTATGAATTGCCACAAGGACTCAGTCAGAAATCAATATGATTAGACAAAGCCGTTTATTGCTTGTGAAGCTACTGTTTATATACTTTAGGCTTACAGCTCTAACATTACATGTCTTTCTACGATTGGTTACATATTCTTAGCAACAAGCATACTATTGGTTAATGTTTCGTGAGAACCTAAAGTGTGGTTTCTGCAAGCAAGCAAAGTTTACAGTCCATTTTAGCAACCTCTTTATCTTAGCTCCTTCTTATCTTCCAGGCCTGCATTCTTGTTTCATTAGCTATCTGGGAGTTACTTCTTTTCCACGGTCGGCTGCGCAGAGGTAACCAGGAGTTACCCTGCTACATGGCCTGCTGCACGTAGTTGCTTTCATTCAGAGCAGGCATATGTCCATTCTCTAACAAGAAATCATCCACATCTCCCCCTTTCTTTTCTTGAACAAGCCAAAGCTGTTTTACAGATTTTTCAATCATACCACGAATACATTGCAAAATGCAAGGTAGAATCATAACTATGCTGAAGACTATTACTAAAATCATTCCAATACCTTTAATCAGAGATGTGAGCCAACCATTAAAGCCCCAAGATGTAAGAAGGGCATCTAACCAAGAAATTTTATTGTTCTGATAGACATCGTGAAGTACTTTCGCATGCTTCCAAATTTCTTTAACATCTTTCAAGATCTTTCTAGACTGATCAACATAACTACAACAAGATTCATTAATTAAAGTACATACCCCACCTACTTGAGCTGTTAATATATCTAAAGCCTTATGATTCTGCAAAACTATCTCTTTTAAAGAATCTACTTCTACTTGCAAGCCAAAAAGCACTGTTGTTGTGCGATTTGCTATAACCTCCATTTCTCCTGAAACATTAACTATGGCTCTTTCTAACTGAGCCACTCCTAAAGCCGGTATTAAGGCTCTAAAAAGCTGTGATATGGTGTTCCATAAGTCACCAGTGGATTGTTAACCTCCCTTTTCGTCCAACCTTGTCCCCATAATCCTCGCGCTATACCGTGCAATTCTGTGTGACTAAACAGTGCCAGAGGTGGGGCTAACAAGCCCATAGTACACTGGCCTGTCCAAATTGCTGGGAGCTGTTTTCTTGCTTGTCCATTTCCACAAAGCCACCAATTGCCAGTAGGTAAGTTACATGTGGCATTAATATGGAGGTTCACGTTACAGGTAGCTCTGCCCCACAAATAATCTGCCCATTGCTGTGATCCTATTCCGTTCAAATATCGCCCTGGTAAATTTGGGTCAGCAGAGTGATTTAGCTTTAATTTAATGACTGACCAGATGCCAAATGACTGATTGATGTAACCTAAATTTTCCCCTCCAGTCAAATAGCTTATATAGAATCATAGAATCATAGAATAGTTAGGGTTGGAAAGGACCTTAAGATCATCTAGTTCCAACCCCCCTGCCAGGGGCAGGGACACCTCACACTAAACCAAGCCTCCCAAGGCTATGTCCAATCCAGCCTTGAACACTGCCAGGGATGGAGCATTCACAACTTCCCTGGGTAACCCATTCCAGTGCCTCACCACCCTCACNTTGTATTCTTTCCTTGTATTTGCCTTGTCATTATTATTATTGGTGGTAGCAGTAGTGATTTGTGTTATACTTTGGTTACTAAACTGTTCTTATCTCAACCTGTGGGAGTTGCATTCTTTTTGATTCTCCTTCCCATCCCTATGGGAGAGGGGGGAAGAAAGTGGGGGAAGTGAGTGACAGAACGGGCTGCGTGAGTTAGAGAGGCTTAAACCACGACAACTTCACCAGCAGACTGGGGATGGACACACAAGAGCCCTCTCCAGTATGGCTGGCTGAGCCTGTCCTTTCCAGGTTGGCACCTTCAAGCTTGCCAGGGTGTCCCTAGCCAGGGCAAGGCAAGGAAGAGGGGTCATAATGAAAACTGGAGTGGCACTGGGAATCCTTGTGAGGGAGCTTGCCTGCATCTTTACTCCTGCCTCGTCAGCAGTCACCTGTGAGGGTGCAAAGAGGAAAGGGCAAGGTGCAAAAGCAGAATCTTGCCAGATGTCTGTTTTGATCAGCACCAGATTTCAAAAGGTTTTTGGGGCTCTTGCCATCTGTACAAAGGGTTCTATCTCTGTCCCTGTGCCCTGGGTTCAGCTGTAACAGTTCAGTCTGAGAACAATGCTGATAATACACCGATGTTTTTAGTTGTTGCTAAGTAATGCTGACTCTGATCAAGGACTTCCTGAGCCTCATGCTCTGCCAGTGAGGAGGGGCACAAGAAGCTGTGAGGAAGAAGAGACAGGACACCTGACCCAAATTAGCCAAAGGGGTATTCCATATCACAGCACGTCATACCCAGTATATAAACTGGGGGGAGTTACCCGGAAGGCCCAGATCGCTGCTCGGGTTGGGCTGGGTATCTGTCGGCGGTTGGTGAGCAATTATATTGTGCATCACTTGTGTTTATTGTTTTCTTTTCCTTTTTCCCTTTTATTTTTATATTCTCTCCCCTTGTTATTTCCCTTATTATTATTTTTTTTATTGGTGGTGGTGGTAGTAGTTTTGTATTATACCTTATTTACCGGACTGTTCTTATCTCAACCCATGGGATTTACATGCTTTCAATACTTCTTCCCATCCCTTCAGGAATGGGGAAGGGAAGAAGGGAGTGAGTGAGCGAGCGTCTGCGGGGTTCTGAGTTACCAGCTGGGCTTAAACCATGACACCCTGGATAGTTTAGGGATGGCCTTCCCCGATGGGCTGTGGATGAATTATCCTCTCCTATTACATGTATGAGGAACTCTCGAGATGTGCCTAATCACAAGCTCTGTAATTATGGTGCGTGTGTTAGCAAATTAGACCAAACTGAGACAAAGGGCCTTACCAAGGTATTAGATGATGCTGTGTTGCATGGTTTCTTTCTGCAGCTGCCTGGTTGGAGAGGACACTGCCACAAAGTGAAAGGCTTGGAAGCATGGGGGAAGGGCAGCTGGCTGGTTGCAGTGTCTACATCCCGTCCCAGAGCCCTTTGAGGTCCAGGGTGATAAAGGTTGGACAAACTAAGGTTGTTTAAACACAGGCACCCCTGACTGAATTCACGAGCACATTTTAAAGCCTTTTATTTCCTCAAATAACAGTGTGTAGACACCTGTAAAAGGGCTGTACCTACTTGGCACTCACCAGCCTGCTGCGGCTCATTAAGGGCCTGCCTCAATCCCGGCAGAGGCCAGGGCTGGAGCGGAGCACTCCAGAAATTCCTCTNAGATTCTGAAGTTGGTCGATAATCCGATGGTGTAGGTGAATTCCTCCATGGTCTCACCCATCGCACAGGGATCCATCAGGATCCTTGTTCTATAGAGACACAAGCATAGCCTCTTCCCCAAGTTATTAACCTAAAAGGACCTTCCCAGTTATGATTTTCCAAAGACTTTACCATTACAATAGCAGGTTCTTTCCCTGGTATCGGATCTGGGCCTACATGGGCTAGAGCAGAAAAATGCCTAATCATTGGGGGAACATTCATGCCTGTGTGTAAATCAGAACTGGATAATGTTAAAACATTTAAGACAAACAATACTTTGTTGATTTGTGCATTTGGGGTCTCCCCTATCATTCCCCTTTTTGTTTTACTAGCATGTTTTTACAATTTGCTGTGTCTGCTCTATCACTGCTTGACCTGTGTAATTAACATAGCCAGCCACTACTCCAGGCAGCATTATTTCAGTAAGATTAGTCTGATTTGAAGTCACTTGAACCTTTATAACATGTGGCACACCAGTGAATCCTACACATCATGTAACAGGTCGGAATAATGGGGGATTTAACAAATGTGCCCAGTATACTTGTCCATTACCCATGGTCACACGTATTAGAACAGATATTACAAAGATTTCTGCCATTGTTGTTTCTTTCTGTTGTTGAGTTCTGGGGCTTTATACATTTCGCTGGCAGCCAGCATGGTCCTGTTGCTAGCTGTACACAGCTGTATCCTCGTCCCCATGTCAGCAATGGCTCTGGTCTTTTCCACTCGTTATCATGTAGGTCTTTGTATAGAACCAGTGGATTGGGCAAGGAATCGTCTGTCAGATGTCACAAGCGCTGTATTGCAGAAAGAGAATCAAAACTAGACAAATTTAAAAACTTCAAAACAAATTGCACTTTTGCTAACTATTTGTGTGGAGAAATTACTGGCATTCCCCTTTTTATTTTTAAAAAAAAACGTTTGAGCATATCACAGGTTTGTTCTACAATGCTTTGATCTGTTGGAGAATGGGGGATACTAGTAACATGAGAAGCTCCCCAAGCTTACAAAAAAGATGCAACCCTCATTGATGCATAAGCAGGGCCATTTTTACCCGCTGTGGAACCCCTAAGGTTGCAAAAGCACGCTGTCAATGGCGAATAACATCCCGGGCAGATTCACCAGTATGAGTGGTGGCCACAATAGCAGAAGAAAATGTATCTATGGACACATGTACATATTTTTGCTTGCCAAATTCAGCAATATGTGTAACATCTGTTTGCCAAATCTGTAGGGCTTGTAAACCCCAAGGATTAGTGACAAAATAGGTAGGAACATTTTGGCCTTGACAGTCAGGGCAGGCAGCAACAATGGCACGTGCTTCACTATTGGAAATTTTAAACTGTCTCTGTAGAGCATGAGAGCCTTGGTGGAAAAATCTCATTTGTGATGAGATGCTTGTGCTTGTTGTTTTATATTGGGAACAGGTCCAAGGGCAACTGCAGATACTAGTGCGTCTGCCTTTGCATTACCCTCCACTATAAAACCTGGGAGGGTGATGTGACTCTTAACATACATAATATAATAGTGATGTCTCTGTTTTTGTATTGTTAGCCATATTCATTTTAGGATCACAAACAATTTTTCGTCGTACACTTGCCCCAAAACTACTTTCTCTAATCGTTGAACCGACCCGGCTACGTAAGTAGAGTCAGTAAAAATATTAACCAGGCCAGGAAAATGTTGAAATACCWTTGCTATTGCTCTAAGCTCTACTACTTGGGGTGATCCTTCTTGATATTCCATTTAGTGCTGCCAGTGAAAGTTTTCTTTTCATGCAATAACAGCTTTTCCAGTTTTCCCTGAGCCATCTGTAAGCACCGTTGGCTCTTCCACTGGATGGCTCTCTGATAACAGGGAAGGCCATCCCTCACATCAAGGTCTGGCATGGCATGTGTCCCCATCGCTCAATGCCTGCTGGGTTGCAGCCAACAGCGGAGCTAAAGGTTCCTCTTGGTGGCAAACACAGAGGCCAACCCAGTCTTGCCCTTGACTGTGGTAGGAGGCATTTGGCCAACCTCAGTCCTGGCACCTCGTTGTCAATGCAGAGCTGCACCTGCTTCATTCAGTAACAAATCTCTACTATGGCAAAGCACATACAGATTTACATTAGCAGGATGTATACTACAGGGTGCAGCAGCATGTTGAAGATGCTAGTGGCAGTAAGGGACCAGCCAAAGAAATTTCTTATCAGTGGAGTTCTCTCACCCTCTTAATTTGTTCCATTGTCTGCTCTATAGCACTATCATTGTATTAGAATCTTTCTCACTTTTGTCTTAGCATTTTCTAGCAGCTGCTGCAAATTTGCATGCTCTAACATCTGTTTTACAATTGACAAATCCATACAATACAAGGTGTAGTTTCTTATTAGCAAGTGGCTAGTAAGTACAGGTGGGTTTATACACAAAATCACAGCCTCTAATAATAGCTACTTTACAAGCACACATATTCAGGCTGTTACTTCTCAGTTGCCCCCAAGTGATGCTTTGCAATCATTAATTTTTCTTTTCCTCTATCTCCTTCTGCTCAGGTTATTCACGGTCAGCTCTTATAGCTGAGGCTTAGGTTCTTCCACTCGTCTGTCCAGTTTATGGTGAGGCTTGAGAAACTTTGCAGGCAGCTGCCATGGACCTGTGGGTAGGGGGACACAAATATACCCCTTCCCCAGGGTTATCAGTTCTTGAGAAGAAGACAGGTTAAAGTGATTCCTTAAAGAGGCATTCTGATGAAAAAGGAATGTGAAGCGGTTGCAGAAGTAAGCTGCACAGTGTTAACAGTCAAGGAGTTTGCTGTGACATTACCCATTTTTTTTCTCTTCTTTCTCTGCCACCCTGATGCTGCTTGGGTGGTAAAGCTTGTGGTTGCACTACCCCTCTTGCTTTTTCAGTTAACAGTTCTTGCTTTGACTGATCTATCTGTTCCTCCAAGGCCTCCTCCCCTGTGCCCAGTGTGTTTCAGGCCTCTTTAGGCTGTTTGTGGTGTCACTACAAACTGCTCCAATACTTCAATAGATCAAGAGTGTTTTTCTTCTTTTTTTTTGTTTTTTTTCACTCCTCTGCTCTGGTGTCCATCCTGGCCATTCCACCAGTGGAGCACAGGGAGCCAAATCGAGGGCAGCTTCTTTTGAACATGGTGTCATGGGTTCAGCAGCAGCAGTCATTTTTTCTGCTTCTTGGTACCTGGTGCAGCACTGTGTTTTTGATTTTGGGCCTGGGAACAGCGCTGATAACACCAGTGTTTCGGTTACTGCTTAGTGATGTTTTGGTCTGGCCAA
>CABHOG010000187.1:203489-232256 GCA_902168055.1 Aratinga solstitialis
AATTGCTAAACACTTCTATTATATACCTCCCAAAGTATAGAGTTGGTGACCACACTGGGAACAAAAGCCGGGTCAGTTTCATGATCACTGAGTCTATTGTATTACAAGTCATTCCAATAAAGTACAATGTAACAAGAACCTTAACCCAAAACCCTTGTCTGAAAAATTATAAGATAACAAATACTGGCTGTAAGTAAAGTATCACACACTGAACCTGTGAGATCCAGAGCAACAACTTTGAGAGGCAATAAATCAGCATTGTGACGAGTGACTATTAATCCTGTCGTTATCTCAACCCTTCGTGCCCCACGTTGGGCACCAAAAAGAACTGTCGTGGTTTAAGCTGTAAATCACGCAGTACGCTCACTCACTCCCCCCTCTTTCATCCCCCCCCCCCTCCGAGGGGGGGCAAATAGGGAGAAGAATCGAAAGAATGCAACTCCCACGGGTTGAGATAAAAACAGTCCAGTAACTAAGGTACAACACAAATCACTACTGCTACCTCCAATAATAATGACCAGGGAAATACAAGGGAAGAGGATACAACTGCTCACCACCCAACAACCGAGCCGTGAACTGAACTCTTCCGAGTTCCTGCCCCCAGTTTTTACATCCTGGGCATGACGTGCTGTGGTATGGAATACCTCTTTGGTCAGTTTGGGTCAGATGTCCTGTTTCTGCTTCCTCCCGGCTTCCCCTCCTCCCTGGCAGAGCATGAGACTCAGAAAGTCCTTGGTCAAACCAAACATTCTCAGCCGTAGCTATAAACATCTGTTTTATCAGCGCTGTTCCCAGGCCAAAAGTCAAAACCACAGCGCTGCACCAGCTACCAAGAAGGAGAAAAATGACTGCTACTTCTGAACCCAGGACATCATCTTACATCGTCGTCTAACCCCAGACAAGGCCCACACCCAACTCCGCTTAACTCTCGGGACCAGACGAAATGGTCGTGGGTAAAACACACTCTGTATGCGTGCCAACATGCTGATCCCCATCACGATCAGCAGGCAGGTCTCAAGGGTACCCAAAGGCCATTCCAAACCTTCAGAACTCTCAAATGATGCTGCTGTACTTGTCACTGGGGCTGRTCTAGCTGCTGTGCTTGCTGGCTGTCTCACCACCAGCTTCTCTTTTTCTGAGTCCGGAATTTTCTCCTCTGCCTTGCTGGGAAGTGCTGCGTGGTCTCCTGTATCCTGCTTGGGCTCGGGCTCGCGGGGCTTGGCGGGCAGCTGCCGGGGGATGCTCTTGACTGTCATGGGGCTGGGTTCCACCGCGGGGCTTGGCTCCTCCCACTGCTCAGCAGCCGCCTCCTTCCCCTCGACCGCCCCAAACTCCTCCCCCGGCAGCCACTCCCTCCCGGCCTCCTGGTCCCCGGGGCCGCTCTCCCAGGACTGTTCGGTCACCGGTGGCTCCCGGGGCCACTCCTCCTCGGCACCCCACAGCCTCACGAAGACGGAGGCGAGGATGAGGGCCAGGACGGTGAATAGCAGTGCGACGGCCAGGTACAAGTCCACGTCCATCCCGCCCTGCTGCTGGAGCCCTCCCGCATTACAAGTCATTACCATAAAGTACAATGAGCCTTAGCCCAAGTCGCCCATCTCATAAACACTAAGACAGAAAATAGCRGCTGAAACTGTGAGATCAAAAGCAACAACTTTGAGAGCCAATAAATCATCATTGCGATGAGTGACTATTAATCCTATACAATGAATGCTTATCACAAATACGATTAGACAAACTCTGGTCAGATCTGTTTTTATCTCAACCCTTAGTGCCTCATGTTGGGCGCCAAAAAGAACTGTCGTGGTTTTAAGCCCAGCTGTAAATCTGCCATGTTGTCATTAGCTCACCCCACCCCCCCCCTTCTTCCCCCTGCTCCCGGAGGGATGGGGAGGAGAATCGAAAGAATGAAACTATCACGGATTGAGATAAGAACAGTCCAGTAACTAAGGCATAACACAAACCACTGCTGCTACCACCAATAATAATAATGACAAGGGAAACAACAAGGGAAGAGAATACGACCGCTCACCACCCGCCGACCGATACCCAGCCTGACCCAGCAGTGATCTAACACTTCCGGGTGACTGCCCCCAGTTTATATACTGGGCATGATGTGCTGTGGTATGGAATACCTCTTTGGTTAGTTTGGGTCAGGTGTCCTGTCTCTGCTTCCTCCCGGCTTCCCCTCCTCCCTGGCAGAGCATGAGGCTCAGAACATCCTTGGTCATACTAAACATTACTAAGCAGCAGCTAAAAACATCGGCGTTATCAGTGCTGTTCCCAGGCTGAAAGTCAAAACCACAGCACTGAGCCAGCTACTAAGAAGGAGAAAAATTACTGCTACTGCTGAACCCAGGACAGTTATCAATGCAGGGTTTCACCTGCCTCATCCAATAATAAGTTAATACTATGGCAAAGCACACACWGATTTACATTAGCAGTATAACTGCTACAGGGTGCAGCAGCTCATCAAAGATGCAGGTGGCAGTGGGGGGCCAGCCAAAAAAAATGTCCCACCAGTGGTGTTCTCCCACCCTCTTAATTCGTTCTAGCTTCTGCCTCAGCATTTTCTAGCAGCTGCTGCAAATTTGCATGCTCTAACATCTCTTTTACAAGTGACAAATCCATACAATACAAGGTGTAGCTTCTTATTAGCCRCTGGCTAGTAAATACAGGTGGTTTATACACAAAATCACAGCCTCTAATAATAGCTATGTTGCAAGCACACATATTCGAATCATTAAACACGGTCTGGTTATTGAGACTTTTCAGTTGCTCCCAAGTGATATTTTGCAAATCTTTCCTTTTTCTCTTTCTCTGTGTCATTCTGCTCGGGGTCTTCAAGTTCACCTTCTGCGTCTGAGGCATCGGGTKCTTCAGCTTGTCTGTCCAGCTCATGGTATGGCTTGACAAACTCTGCAGGCAACCACCGCGGACCTGTAGGTAGGAGGATGCAAGCATACCCCCTCCCCAGGTTATCAGTTCCACAGGCCCTTCCCATTTCTGCAGGCCCAAAGGATCACGATACCACACTTTGGCACGTTCAGAAAGTAGACTATCAGAGTCAGAATGTTGTTGTACTGCAGTGACAGGAGTATTCATGGAAGGCTGAGTGCAATTAAAAAAATTCAATTTATTGATGGCATTTTCTAATTGTTCTTGAGGGACCGTATTTCCCCTTTTTTGTCATTGTAGCATGGGATTTCAGAACAGTGTGAGTTCATTCCACAATCCCCCGGCCTGTAGGGGAGTGGGGAATGCCAGTGACATGTGTGACACCCCATTGCTGTAAAAATTGTGATAAAGCTAATGAGGCATATGCAGGGCCATTATCCGTTTTCAACTGGGAAGGAACTCCTAAGGTTGCAAACGAACGTGTTAAATGTTGGAAAACATCACGGGCCTTCTCTCCTTTATGGGCAGAAGCTGAAATCATATGTGAAAATGTGCCAACAGACACATGAACATATTTTAAGGCACCAAAGGAAGCAATGTGCGTAACATCTGTTTGCCAAATCTCATTCGCCTTTAAGCCATGAGGATTTACACCCATGGCAAATGAGGATTGAGCTGTTGACTGACAGTCAGGGAGASACCTGACAATTTGCTTTGYTTGAGATWAAATTGTTAAACTGTTAAACCTGTTTAAACTGAGATTAAACAGGTTAAACTGTTTCTTTAAAGCAGAGGCATTCTGATGAAAAAAGGAATGTGAAGCGGCTGCAGAAGTAAACTGTACAGTGTTAACAGTCAAGGAGTCTGCTATGTCATTACCCGCAGTTAAAGGGCCAGGCAGGTTAGAATGCGATCTAATATGTTCAATAAAAACAGAGTAATTCCTAGTTTCCAAACACTGTTTTGGCTTCAGCAAAATGTCAAAAACTGCACGGTTATTGATTTCTTTTAACACACTAAAAGGGAGGCGTGGTAAAAATCAAACAACACATTCTGAGTCACAAACAATATTTAAGGATTCTGCAGGGAACAAGTGTAGTACATGTAAGACTGCAGCAATTTCAACAAGCTGGGTAGAGCCATCCACATGTATAACAGAGGATTGCCAGGAATCATTTTCAAACCAAACCACAGCAGCTTTGCCAGTTTTTCCAGAGCCATCAACAAAAATGGTTTTAGCATCCTGAATGGGTTGCATTTGAATTACAAATCGTTTCTGTAGATCAAAATCTGAAAAAGCTTTTAGTAATTTATGTTTCGGAGTACCATAAAAAATTTTTCCTGTAAAGTCTGTGAACGCTATTTGGAAAGAAACAGACTGAGCAAAAAGGAACTGAAAGTCTGTTACAGTTAATGGTAAATACAATTCTGCAGGGTCGTTGCCTGATGAATGTTGAACCCTCGTACGGCCTTTGGCGATTAAGTCAACAATCATATCTAACGGTTCTGTCACAGTCTTTCTCTGGGTATGTGGTAAAAAACCCCATTCCAAAAAGTAAACAGAGTTACTGTCAATTTGACATATAACTCCTAATGGCCTTTGCTGCATATTGACAATGAGCAGAGAAATCGGCAAGTGTAAATGCACTCTATCTGCCTGTAGCATCTCAATTTTTTGAGTCACTATATTCAAAGCGTCAATAGCTTTAGGGTAAGCTGACGAGGAGGATTCAAGTCTGAGTCCCCTCGCAATAAATCAAAGAGTGGTTCAAGGTCAGCATTAGTAATACCCAACATAGGACGCACCCAATTAATTGTACCTAAGAGCTTCTGTAAATCATTCAAATTTGTGATTTTGTTTGCCAGCTTCTGAGGCTTTACTGTTCTTTCAGTTAGCACCCACCCCAAATATTTCCAGGGTGGCATTCTTTGTATTTTTTCCTGGGCAATTTGTAGTCAAAACCAACATAAATTTTCTGTTAAATGATTTACAGTAGTTTCTAAATATTGTTCCATTTCTGCACAGACCAAAATGTCATCCATATAATGATAAATCATTTATTCAGGAAATGCGCTCCTAGTTGGTGATATAGCTGTGGAAACTACTAGCTGACAGATTGCTGGACTGTTCATCGTTCCTTGTGGCAAAACAGCCCATTGATTCCTTTGCATAGGAGCGGCACAGTTGACTGAAGGCACAGAAAAAGCAAAATGATCACAATCTGCAGGATGCAAAGGAATTGTAAAAAAAACAATCCTTCAAATCAATAATGCAAAGGAACCAGTCAGCTGGAATCATAGTAGGATTAGGCAAATGTGGTTGTAAAGCCCCCATGGGTCTCATTACATTATTAATTGCACGCAGATCTTGCAAGAGTTGCCATTTCCCTGATTTCTTTGGGATTACGAAAATGGGTGTATGCCAAGGGCTAGTAGATGGAACAATATGTCCTGCTTTCAGTTGCTCTTCAACCAATAAATGTGCTTGCTCCAYTTTTTCCCCTTTTAAAGGCCACTGATCAACCCAAACTGGTTTTTCTGTTAACCATGAAAGCTTGAGCAGAGGCTTCAGATCGGCGACCATTAGGATAAATTTCCACCGTCTGTGGTAAGTAACAAAAGACCCATAAATCCATTTGGTAAAGGTCCCCAAACATTGGTAGCTATAGCTGTAACAGTGGCACAATCTAATTCGATGTTGGTGCTTGTTACCAAATCCAACCCGGCACTGCCTGTTGTGGCAGCTGCAAGGTCGGAGATGGAGCATTTGCTGCAAAAACACTGTTGTTTTGAGGGGCACCGGGCTTTGCCGCACCCCGCTTGGAGTTTCCCGACAAACAATTTCCATCCTTATCAAATTTAGATTTACACTGATTTCTCCAGTGATATCCTTTCTTGCATCTGGAACAGAGTTGAGATGGTGTGTCAGTGACAATAGATAATGGCCAGTGGTGAAACACACAAAAATAGAAAAGTACTGTTTGTCCATGGTGGCTCCTCCCTGGAAGGTCCCACTTTGGCTCCTCCCCAGAAGGTCCTGCTTGGCTCATCCCCGGAAAAGTCCCGACCCTCGGAGACCTTTCTAGATAGAGCTGGCCACTTCTTCCRATGTAGGCTGGCCCCCTACATCAGAATGAATGTGCATTTTTGCTAGTATAAAAGCCCAAGCYTCATGCGATACGATGAGGCAGAACCTCATCCTACCCAGTTCAACACTGCCTCTGAGAGGACGCCCGCTAAGGTTGAGCCTGCCACCTGGCACTGCGATGATGTTTCTCAGAGCTGGTTTCCTGATCATCATTACAYGGCCTTTGGGGTTGGTAAGATAACCAAACATCAGAAATATCCTTTACAGTATCTTTTGTTATCTCTATATTTTCCCTGTATTAATAAACTAGTTGAGATTTCTCTGTTGTGTTTCGTTTCTCTCAGCCTGGAATCCTTGAACTCTGGAACAGATGGCGTTTTTTCTCTCTGCTTTTGTTTCTTTTTGGGACACATTTTGCTAATATGTTCTTCCTGTCCACAGTTAAAACATTTTTGCTGATGCATATTGAGTTTTGATAATGCAGCAGCCAATACAGAAGCCTTATGAGCCTCCATACCGTTATCCTGACATGTTTTAATAAACTCAGCAATGTCTGTAAATTTTTCCCTGACTGGGGCTAAAGCAGCTTTGCAATCTCCGTTTGCATTTTCAGATGCTAGCTGAAATAAAAGCGCACGAGCAGCCTCAGGATTATCAATCTGCCTTTGTATAGCATTGTTTAATCGGTCTATAAAAGACACATAGGGTTCCTGAGACCCTTGGCAAACAGTTGCGAAAGGAGTAGTTTTCTTCCCTGATTCAGGTACTCCCCTCAAGGCTTGTACAGACATACGGGCGGCTTGCTGGAATACCAGAGAGTTTAAATTAATTTGATCATGATATTGCAACCATCGCCCAGAGCCTGTTAACATGTCAGTATCTATTGGTATTCCTCTTTGAGCATTACCTAATACCTGTAAAGCCACTAAGTTATTATATTCCAATCTCCACACTGAGTATTGAGCAGGTGTCAAAATTGTTCACATTAAAGTGCTCCAATCTCATGGCACCATAGATCCAGAACTAGCCATCATTTCTAGCAGACCTAATGTATAAGGACTTCGAATTCCTTTTTCCATCACTGATTTTTTCAATTCCTTAAATACTGCATACGGAATATTTTCATGTACCAGTTGTTGTTGTCCCTGCCCATCTGTTCTATAAAATACAGGAAAAGCGAAAGCCATGTCTCCAGTAAAATCACCATCCTCTATTGTTTTCCCCATGCATTTTTGTATAAATATTTTAGTAGCCTTCTGGTTAACTAATGGCTGGTCAAATGGTTCTTTATTGAGATCAATCAAGGGAGGTGCGGTAGGCTGAGGAGCATGAGGAATATTCAATGTGAATGCCTTTAACGGCATCAAAGGTGGGTATAAATTTTTCTTCTTTTCTGAATCTACGGAGCCAGGATCAAAGGGGTCATCAGGCTTCTCAGAAAAGATATTTTCATTGTTCTGTCCTTGCTCTTTCAAATTGTCAGTATTTTGATGATTTGTTTTATCGTGTTTCTGAATTATATCCTCAGCAGGTTGTAAATTAGATAACGCAGAATAGACAAAACACCATGTCACTATTAAATCAGCAGGAACCTCCATACCAAGGCGATTTCGAGTCTGTAAATGTTCTCCCACTCTCTCCCATATCCGAGTATGAAATGACCCTGTTGATGGAAACCAGTTGCAATTTGTTTTCACCCATAAAGAAGATTCATTACTTGCTTCTCAGACAAACAATATCCAGAGGATTTTAAAATTTGCTGTAAATCTTTCAAATATAATTTCTGTTCGGCTGATTCTACTTGTCCCGTTTTTCTAATGCAATCCCGTAATTCCCCATTCAGCGGGTATTACTGACCTTTAACAGGCGAATGTCGGTAGCAGAAATTCCCCATCGGATCACGCAGACACTGCAATGTCAAGCAGTTTAGTTGCCACACACGGAGGGCACCATTTGTGGCATCTGTAAAGAAAAAGGCTAAACATACACACACACACACACACACACACAGAGCTTTCACAACTAGTTCTACTTTATTTACTTAAGCATGATAATATATAGCATACAGATCTGGGTCTGAGATATGAAGCCAAACGGCAACTACATCATTCCCAGTGACTGTTTTCAGTCACTATAAATTCCATTCTATAAACAATCACTCCCCAGGCTGTTTCCCAGCCTGACCTTGCACCCAAACACTCCCTGTCTTGTTCAAGACGCAGGTGCACYMTCAGCAATTATTRTTATTATTCWTTAATTATCCACAAAGTGGGAAGAGGGCGGCTTGCAATTCCCACACTCCCTGCCAGAGAAGCAATTGCTGACAGCTAACAGCAGCCACCACAGTCAGTATTCAGATCAGATAAGACAGGACAKCTGATAGTGGGTCMGTATCTTCCATTTAAAAAGGGGCTACTCCACACCAGCATGAATGTTCTGGGGCCTTTTAGAAAGGCTTAGTAGATTTATATAACTAAGTRCAGGGCTTATGAATCCTTTACATTTAAATTCATTCATCAAGAAATCCTTTGGTAGAGGTCTAGACCACATGGGAATTACTTTTCTCCTTTAACAGACTGAAATAAACATCACTTACCCAGGTCAGGATGTCATTGATGAGTTTGAGGCTCCAGTTTCGTTCTCTGTTATGGAAGTGCAAGACACCGGGGGTCTCCAAACTATAGTTGTCTCTTGTACATAGCTGTGCAAGCTCAGCAGCTGATTCCACTGGATGTGCAACAGCTGGTGCCTGTATGTTATGGAAGAAAATCAAACCCTAAATATCTGTTTCTCTATTATGAGAACTGCATTCTCATACTGTGGGAAATGCTGCAGGTAGAGCTCCGATCTCCTGACACATCAACTGCAAACTCAGCCTTCAGGAAGCCAGACTGCCCCATTACCAATGCCTATTTTTTTGAGTGGACTCAGCTATTCAGTCAAATCTCCCTTGCAGCACTGAAATACTTTTAAAATCCTTGGATCTACRTATTTTAGTCAGGGCTAAAAGAAAATCCATCTGGTGGCAGAGTATCAGAACATGTGATGTATCAAATTTTAAGCCTACTGAAAATACAGAAATTTATTTTAAAACAGAGAGTAAAAGCATGCACACTCTTCGGTTTTCCTATAGCTTAGCTACCAATGCTGCTATTAGCATCAAGTATCTGAGAGCTGTCTGTGAACTCTCACCAAACCTATGGCCACAGGTAGTGTGCCTTCRTATGATGAAAGCCAAAGACATATTGACTGTTTCAGAATAATGCTGCAGTATTCTCCCCTCTGTTGAAAAATGCCCCTACATTAAGACGGTGCTCACATAAGTTAAATATTTTGTTATAAACTCGTTGTGCTTAAGGCATTGGCATTTGTGTCCAAGGTTTTCCAGCACATGCATTACATCCCTCAGTTTTGTCCCACCTGCTCAGTCCCTTAATGTCAAAGGGCTTTACACAAGAGGAAAAAGAGTATATGAGGTGAAAGTACACATAAACAGTGTACCTCRAAGAAATTAATTTCCTGGTAAGCAAAGTCCTTTTCTCCAACTGCCAAAMCACATTTCCACCGAGACTGTGGGTGACTTCAAAGCAATGCCTGTACTCCCTGGAGGAGGGCCTCAAAACCCTGGAAAAACGATTGTGACTTTCACCACATCCATTGTGCACTTTGAAGGTTTCTACGATTGTGCACACCTTGGTAAAGTCCTCTTTGGAATGTGCATGTCCAGCAAATACTGGTGTTCTGCTGACAGACAGGGTATGCCACAAAGTGACCACACACTAGCTGTATAATATGCAGAGTTTATTAAACAAGCACACTAAAGACAATAAGCACACTAAAGACAATAAGCACACTAAAGCAAGCACACTAATGTGAATTAGGTAAATATCTCTCTACATATAGTGAATAAGTAGAATAAAGCAAATCAGAGGTATAAGTAAAGCACCAAAGAAAGTTAGCAATGCATTAAATCATTACYGTATAGMRAGAACAGAGATTAAGAAATRCATCACCAATTACCACTGAATCATCATCCAGGCCCACACTTCCAGCTGGRAAGCCCYGTTGCAGCCAATGCCAGGAGTCTYAGGTAATTGGGAAAATTCCTACACGGTGCRTCCACCCATAGGTGAGGCTTCTCTCATGGCCACAAGAGGGTCAGGCTTTTATACCCTTAWCAAAACAACTGGCTTTATGCCARATCTCTAATTGTTTACTTGTGGTACTGTGCAGTTTCTCATGATCTCACCGTTGTCCACTCTGAGAGCGYTGGCCAGGCACCCCAGTGTGGCCAAGTATGAAGGTCATAGACCARCTACACACCTATGYTTTCCTGCCTCTTTCTGACAGTCACGATGAACATAAACRTATATACTCTGCCARTGCACTGTGGCAARCAACATCCTYTGTTATGCCTCTCAGCCATGAGAGGGAATCAACTCCTAGCTAGGTTCTCATCCGTTACAACTGGTCATGCAGAGAAACAGTCTTCAGGGAAGCCACCATGCTTTAGTAAAGTCTCAGTCTCTGCCAAGTGGCTGCTGGCATTCTATTGATTGCTAGTGCTCATGCAGCACTAGGAATCTACGAGAGCATGTTCAATATCTTTTGAAGTGTTCTGTGTTTCCATCAACTTTTCCTTTGCATGTTACTCTTTTTTTGTCACATATTTTGACAGACAGACTGTTCCCCTCTAAGTCACCAACATCAACTTTATTGTAATATTGCTGAATTCTCTCCTCAGGCAAAATTCCCAATTATTTCAGTTGGTGGCTTAATTGTATAAGAACTTCTGACCAAATAAATTGTGCCTGATGCAGACACACACACACACACACACGCACACACACACACACGCACACCCCCCCATGATGGCTAAACAACTCAGAATGAGGAGAGTTTCCTCTGTACAGACATCTGCTGAGTTGATTTTTAAGGCCAGTGAGGTGCGGAAACATGATTTCAAAGGACGTGCTAGCAATGGAGGGAGCATAAAACTTCTCCTGACTATCAGAGGGAAATCTGATCTAGTTACTGCTGAGAGGAGAGAAAATCAGATGAACCCTTCTCCAGTGACATTGTTGTCCCTGAGACATGCTATGAAAGTGGCTTTTTCTATGAATTTGGCTGCAGTGTTTATATTCAACAGAAACCTAACACTGGACTGTGTCTGGTAAGTTCACTATGACAGAGATATTCAGGTGCCTGCAAGTGTAAGTGTAATAGCTTAATGCTTCTGGGAGTCTGTAGTATATCAGAAGGTATGCAGAGCCAAAAAGCAGAGAACTGTGCCCCACTGTGTCTTTGGAATTTGCTTCCRTTTCAGAAGGCAGAAAAAKWAAAAACAGTTAACTCACCAAATGCTGAGCATCAGCTTTCTGGAAGGAGGATGGCACTGTTGAGTACTTCTTTTCTSYYGGGGACAAGAGAGAGATTCTACTTGCCTTACAAAAGTATCACTGTCACTGATTATCTAGCACAATTTTCTCCTAGATGCCAGTAGCAGGAGGTCAATGACAGACATGCTGTAATTGCCAATACACTTTCTCAAATTGTCYTCCCATTTATTTTGTRCCATCCAGGCATAAATAACTCATTTTCTATTAATTCTATGAACAGAACTGAAGCAGAGGAAATAATCAGGTGGACTATGTCCTGCCAGGTGACAAGCTCTCAGTTTCTTTCTCCTTTTCAAGTAGCTGTTCACTKRGYTTTTTATGGTATTTCAGAGGCCATACAGGTTGCAGGGAATAAKCAAGCCACGGATAAGGAAGAAGTTTGTGTTCTCATTCTCCCAGCACCATGAGACTGAAGAAGAAACAGAGGTATGCATCTCCAATTTCATTGCTTTTCTGGAAGGGTATTTATTTTAGGCTTCTGTTCTGAAGAAGCAGTTTGAAGTCTGGATAAAATTCATGCCTAAAACTATTTACTTTTCTTGATATCATATGAGYAAGGYAAAGTTMTTCACTAGARTATGCCCCATGACAAATAATGCCCTAGTAATTATGRGTGGRGRTTTTCATGTRGTGACTGATGATGCCTTGGAAAAGAGCCAAGTGCATTCAGAAGCTAAGCTATCTAAAAACTTGCAGACATCATTTACACTTTTGGGAATATAGGACAGGTGTGGCAGTTACTAAACTTGGATACCTGAGAATTCACCTCTTATTCCCAGATGTGGGCCATTAATTCTCACTCAGACTTGTYCAGTTCTAACAAGTCTCTTTTGAAGCAGATTTTATACGTGCACATATACAAACACAATACATAGCATTTTCCTTTCAATACATTTGTTTTTACTCATCTTTAGCTGTGCAGCCTCACCTTACCTAACATTTTGCATACACATGGCACCAAACCCCAGTACTGATCACTGGCAGTCTACAAATCCCTGTCACATTCTGTAGATACCAGAAGACCYRCAGTTTGCATTKTTTAGTACAATTACTGAAGAAGTTCAAGTAAAACTCTAGCCAAGTYCTATTGAAATTCACAGCAATGGTTATATCAATTTTAACTGGATCACTAGACGTCAGAGCAAAGCCAGAGAACACTCAAACACAARCATARGTTGATAAAAATACCTGTAAAGGAACATGGCACTCCTTTTTGTTASATGCTCTTCCAGAAATCTGAACACTTTGGAGCAATGTGACACACCTAGAGCCTCCTCCCAGACCAGGCATTCTTCAGGGAYACACTYGATACTTWCAAATTCAARTACCTRCAARAAAGCTTCTAATTCCATATTCTGATATTTCTATAAAAGGTCACATATAGTAATCCCAGCTGCTTCGCTCACTTTGAAGGGACTTGTGGCTGCYRAACACTAACGTATATCTGGCCATCRATATTTACTTAAAATACATTGGTCATATTCTAAGCAGTCCTCTGGAATACCATGAAGAGAGGGGATGATATACRTTAAATTTTGAAAAAGTACACATTTTTGTGACAGCAATTTTATGTGCAAGGAATTGTCACAAGACAACAAAGGATTACTCRGGGTAAYGAGATGGCCTTCTACCTCCAGACCCCTCCTGCTGTAGTGGTACACTTCACAGGGCAAAGTACCATCTTGTGAAATAAAATGTCAATATTGGAGAACCTGAGCTGGTTTGGCTTGMAGCACAAATRCCTGACAGCATGAGGGATAAGCATAARCTGGATAAGAAGAATCTATYATCAACAAGCRTTTYGTAGCTATGAAAGWGAMGCCTCCGATATGTGACTGTTTAAGAAACTACTAACCAGAATAATGTACAAAARAAGAGACKTGCAAAAATGGGYACACCTTTACTTATGCAGCWGGCAAGTTCTARAAGTGCTASCTAAAAGTTCCTGATTAAAAATTTTAACTTCCTGACAAGGGCATGAAATGAAAGCTGTAGCTGGAGAAAAGGGTGGCATGGAACACCTATAAGAGTTACAGTTYGGTTTTCTAGCAAAAGTGATCATTGATATATTAGTTTTCTCAGACACTAGGATGGCTGCGTTAGACTAATTCATTTTGCTATCACCCAATAACCTGCTGAAGATGTGGGGGAGGGAACTGCTGTCTATTTGTGTCCTCCTCCATTCCCTTTATTCTGCTCATGTAATTGAGTTAATCTYTTTCCRGAAACCAGTTGTYCTGGGTTCAGCWGTAGMAGTCATTTTTCTCCTTCTGAGTAGCTGGTGCAGTGCTGTGTTTTTGACTTTCAGCCTGGRAACAACACTGATAACACATGGATGTTTTCAGTTGTTSCTAAGTAATGTTTACTCCRATCAAGGACTTTTCAGTCTCATGCTCTGCCAGGGAGGAGGGGCACGGGAAACCGGGAGGAAGCAGAGACAGGRCACCTGACCCAAACTAGCCAAAGRGGTATTCCAKACCACAGCACATCATGCCCAGTATATAAACTGGGGRCAGTTACCTGGAAGGCCCAGATCSCTGCTCTGGTCAGGCTGGGTATTGTTTGGCAGGTGGTGAGCAATTACRTTCCCTGCCCTTGYTATTTCCCTTATCATTATTATTATTAGTGGTAGAAGTAGTAATTTTGTATTATACCTTAGTTACTGGACTGTTCTTAACTCGTGTGTTCCAGAGTTCGAGGWTTCCARGTGAGAGAAAACRAGAGACAAATAGAGAACTCTCAACTAGTTTATTAATATAGGAAAATATAGAGAATCTAACAGATACAGTAAAGGCTATTTCYRAAGAGTGTATATCTTACCAAACCCRAGGAACCTGTGARGACATTCAGGAAACCAGCTMCGAGGATYATCATYGCAGTGTGAGGTGGCAGGCTCRACCTTAGCGGATGTCCCYRYGTAGGCRACRTTGACCCGGTTGGTATGAGGTTCTGCCTCCCCCACATCGCATGAGGCTCGGGCTTTTATACTGACAGAAATGCACACTCATTCTGATGCAGGGGGCCAGCCTAYGTCRGAAGAAGTGGMTAGCAATATCTAGAGAGGTCTTCAAGGGTCGAGACTTTTCCGGGGAGTTCTAAAGMRRARMYTTCTGGGTAGGAACCAAAGCTGGACTTTCCAGGGAGMAGCCAAAGMAGGACTCTCCRGRGMGGAGCCACCACGGACAAACAGTACTTTTCTATCWTTGTGTGTTTAGCCACAGACCATTATCTATTGTCCCTGACACATGCCACSCSGTGGTCYGTGGTTGGAACACMCAAATATTTTACCATCCGTGCTACACTTTTATATAAAATACTGTCCATAAGGGAATGGATTAGTGCTAAAAGACAAGGAACACAACATAAAAGATACAAGAACCCAATACCTATTACCACTAATAGTACAACAGCTTTTCGCAGCTAGTCCCACACCCYRCATCCATCTCTGAAAGGGGTTCCACCTGGTGTTTTCTGCTAGATAGTTAGCGAGGGTCTTCAACTTTTGTATTTCTGCATGTATTGAACTGGAGTGGTCACTTAAATTCATGCAACATAACCCTTCAAAGTCTTCATACCAATGCTAATGTACTAAAAGCAAAAAACCCGATCTCTGTCCTATTTTGTTTTGCATGATCAAGGCAGCGGGCACTTTGGCTTTGGTTATTCACAAATAGGTAACAAGTGTCCAGATGACATGGAGGAAAAGCAAAGCAAAGCGGTGATGTCCASGCTCCAAAACCAAGGTTTCATCAATGCGTTTTCCAGATATACTGGGAGTCTTGGGAACCTGGAGATAGATGCTGTTACTTCCAAAGGCACAGTCCTTGGCTTTCTTTATCCCCTTCTCTGCTTCAGAAATCTTAAATCACACAAGAGGAGCTTCTTGACATTAGCCTTTGAGAATAGAAGATTCAAATACAATAGTTATTTATTATATTATTACTACTTATAATAGTTACTTATGCTAATGATGAAACCTGCTTTAGATGACCCTGCTTGAGCAGGGGATTTGGACTAGGTCATCTCTCGTGCCAACCACAGGCTGCTTGGCCTGCCCTTCTCACCTGGATGGCCCTCTTATAACAGGGGAGGCCATCCCTCACATCAGGGTCTGGCACGGCATGTGTCCCCACCACTCAACGCCTGCTGGGTTGCAGCCAGCAGCGGAGCTAAAGGTTCTTCTTGGTGGCAAACACAGAGACCAACCCAGTCTTGCCCATGACTGTGGTAGCAGGCATTTGGCCAACCTCAGTCCTTGCACCTCATTGTCAGTGCAGAGTTTCACCTGCCTCATCCAGTAACAAGACCCTATCATGTCAAAGCACACACAGATTTGCATTAGCAGTATAACTACTACAGGGTGCAGCAGTGTGTTGAAGATGCTGATGGCGGGGGAGGACCAGCCAAAGAAAATTTCCCACCAGTGGTGTTCTCCCACCCTCCTAATTTGTTCCATTACCTGCTTTATAACACTACTAATCCCTTAACTGGCTTAGCTTTTCAATCACTTGTTCAATGGGGTTTCCTTGTTCTGATACAAGCATGGGGTTGTTTGGGTTTTGTTTTGGTTTGGTTTGGTTTTTTATCACATCCAGCCCATCTAGCAATACAGTATCTGCTCCTTCCTCCATGAGGCGAACTGGCCAGTTCTGGGGTTCCTCCCCTGGCCTCTGCTTGTATTTATCCAATAAGTTACTAACCTCCTCGGGACTATAGTCTATCAATTTGTCTGTTCTTACTTGTCTGTTTGCCCTGGTAATCAACTTMTATTTAAACATAGGAGCTGCGCAGGCTCTTTCCTTTTTCACGTCTGCCTCATCTCTGGTATTTGATTCTGACTCACTGGTATTCCAAATATATCCATTCCATGTCTCTGGGTCCCAATCTGGTTGGGTTACTACTGCCCGTTCCCGTGGTCACATATCTGCACTGGGCTTGGGGCGTCTCCGCCGCCACCACCGTGCATCCCGCACGGCATACTATGTGGCTAATTTCTCTAGGTTTCAGTGTTTTTTTCCTGACCCCCTGATGCTGCTTGGGTGGTGGCTAATAAAGCTTGTGGTTGTGCTACCCCTCTTGCTTTTTTCAGTTAGCAGTTCTTGTTTCAACCAATCTACCTCTTCCTCCAAGTCTTGGATTCACCCCCCAGGTTACTTTAAACACACTAAGCAGGGCTCCTCCCATGCGCCCAGCATGTTGCAGGCGCTCTTTAGGCTTTGCTTGTGGTGTCTCTACAAACTGCCCCAATACTTCAATAGACTGAGAGGGCATTTCTTTTTTCACTCCGTGCCTCTGGCCCCACCTGAGTACAGGTTTTTCCACCTATCCCACAAAGTACTCCACGGCTCCGGTGTCCATCCTGGCCCATTCCATCGGTGGAGCCAAACTGGAGGGCAGCTTCTATTGAACATGGTTACCCAACTCTATCAAATAGCTAAAAGGCCTCACTGCCTTTTTACAAGTCGCTCACCCTGCTCTGCGGGGCTACAAACACCAGCCTGCTGGGCAGCAGCTACAGCTGCCTGCCGGCAACCGCACTTCTGCTTTAACCCCTTCTTGCCCGGAATGTTAATCTGCTACCCGTTAAAAACTTCTACGCGAGCCCGACAACAACAACAAAAAAAAAAATGCACAGAACAGCATCTCTTGGTGCAGCTACACACTTCACTGACCAAGCCCTGCCCTCAACACACACACACAAGGGGTCCCACAAGCATACTCCACACAACTACGATACTTGAAACACAAAATCCAGACAGACAATCATTGCYTGCTATGCAGCCGCACGTACAGAACGCGGCGCAATCCGGTAGCAGTGCCTCCAGCTCCACGTACAGAACGTGGCACAATCTGATACCTGTGCACCCCCACTACACGACCCCACATACAGAACACGGCGCAATCCGGTAGCTGTGCACCCCAAATTCGTAGTAATACATGGCATAACCTGGTAGCGGTGTACTCTGCTACCCGGCCCCACTAATTCTTGTTATACCCAACTATTTCTCTCACGCTCTCTCAGACCCGGAATCCCATCCTCGCCACCATTTATGCTCCAGAGTTCGAGGATTCTAGGTGAGAGAAAACAAGAGACAAATAGAGAACTCTCAACTAGTTTACTAATATAGGAAAATATAGAGAATCTAACAGATACATTAAAGGATATTTCTGAAGAGTGTATATCTTACCAACCCCAAGGACCCTGTGAAGACAATCAGGAAACCAGCTCCGAGGATCATCATCGCAGTGCGAGGAGGCATGGTCAACCTTAGCGGATGTCCCTGCGGAGGCAACTGTGGCGTATCAAAGACGGGCTCCAGTTCTGGTGAAATCTGAAGACCATTATTATGCGTCTCGCATCCCTTTTATAGTCTACTAAGCGCTAAACAGTAATTTTCCACTCTTCTTACTTCCTTGTCATCCTGATTCAGCAAAACCACTAAGGGTTACAAATATTTGCATTGTTTGGTCTGTTTTTGAGTTGCACATCCTGCTTTATCTTGCAAACCGCCTGCTTTGTTTTGCTAGCCGATCTTGACCCTTCATTGCTCTCTTTACCGTTCCCAAGGCTTAAGCCCTACCAGGGCAATAACACCTGGATCCATTTCGTTAACTATTTCTGTCCCGTTATCCACAGGCAACATTGACCTAGGTGGCATGAGGTTCTGCCTCCCCCACATCGCATGAGGCTCGGGCTTTTATACGCACAAAAATGCACACTCATTCTGACGCAGGGGGCCAGCCTAGGTTGGAAGAAGTGGCTAGCAATATCTAGAAAGGTATCCAAGGGTTGAGGCTTTTCCGGGGAGTTCTAAAGAGAAACCTTCTGGGTAGGAACCAAAGCTGGACTTTCCAGAGAGCAGCCAAAGCAGGTCTCTCCGGGGGAGGAGCCAAAACAGACAAACAGTACTTTTCTATCTTTGTGTGTTTCACCACGGACCATTGTGTCCCTGACACAACACCTGACCCAAGCTTGCCAAAGGGGTATTCCATACCACAGCATGTCATGCCCTGTATATAAACTGGGGGAAGTCACCCAGCAGGCCCAGATCGCTGCTCGGGTCGAGCTATGTATCAGTCGGTGGGTGGTGAGCAATTGTACTGTGCATCACTTGTGTTTATTGTTGGGTTTTTTTCCCTTCCCCTTTTAGTTTTATATTCTCTCCCCTTGTTATTTCCMTTATCATTATTATTGGTGGTAGTAGTAGTAGTTTTGCATGGTACCTTAGTTATTGGACTGTTCTTATCTCAACCCATGGGATTTACATTCTTTCTATTCTCCTCCCCATCCCTCCAGGAGTGGGGTGGAAGAAGGGGGGTGAGTGAGTGAGCAGCTGTGTGGTTCTGAGTTACCGGCTGGGCTTAAACCACAACAATCAGGAAACAAAAATGACGTGGGAAGTTATGCTCAGAACCAGGCTGTAGCGATGCACTGAAATTCAGTTCTGTCTGACTCAGCAGGCAGCAGTGCCTCAAATAAGTGGCAGGTGGGTTTTCCTCATTCCTTGCAATAACAGGAAACTTACTAGGTAGTTTAAACCTGATACCACAGTTAATACCAAGGAAAAGACAAAATTTTGTCAAATAAAATAGCCAGTTAAACATCATGTGCCCTCCATTCCCCCARTRTTAACATTGAGCTTTGTCCCAAAAGCTCCAGCTAGTAATTAGATTCTCCTGCAGAAGTGGAAGCAAATGTCACAAGATGCTTGGGGCATGTTCTTCYRTAACCTGCTGCTGATTTCAAAGGCAGGACTGACAGGAGTTCCTTCAGGTGACTACAGGCAGCTCAGGCTGCCGGGAAAAAGCGGGATAGATTGAATGAACTTATCTTCATCAGTAATACTCAGAAAAGAGAAGCAAGGGCTTAGAGAGAAGGGATCAGGAGACAAGTGAAATGGAATTCAAGACTTTATTAGCTGCATAGGGCTCCGTTCTTTTTACAATATATGAGCTAATTAGAAGTTGGGTATATGCAGTGGGGGAATAGGGAAGAGTGAAAGCTGAAATTTCACTTTGGTGTTCATTTTATATAATCTAAATATAATGTTAGCATTCTGACTAATTTAAATACTTGATWGCACTTAGCTTGGTAAAATGGTTAGGACTCCACTGTATTGGATGTGGTCCAACTGGGACAGTCTGTTTATCAGGCTCAAAAAAGTTCTGYGATGATTTAGCTGGAAAAAAGTACCAGAAACTAGTTTGTGTTGCTATGTGATTCTTTCACTGTGGTTCAATATTTGCAGTTAAGAGTAGCTTTGGTGTTATCTGCTGTGGCTGTGTTTTATTGCCATTGCTGGCTTCAGGAATCTTCTGGGTGATGCCAACTAAGCGTTGCAGCCCCTGTTTTCATGGGAGAGGGTGTCCTTGCATCCCTAGCTAGCGTCATGTCCCTGTGGGTGATAACCAGCCAGCACAGAGACATCACCTGTGCTTTTCTTCTGTCCTGATCCAAAGACAGACCCAATATCAGGCTCACCTGAGTGGGCCTGGAGCTATTTCTGCTTCTGATAACTTTGCCTGGTAGCCGATGTCTGTGGGACAATATCCAGCATGATACGCACTGCAGTTCTTCCATGAAAAAAGCAACATAATACCCCCATTAGCCATTGAGCTGCTTAGAAGCAGGCAGTAATTCATCCTTATACTGAGGTATTCTGGGGATATTGCAACTTCTGGTCTTCCACAGCCACTTTTCTGGGGGATAGGCAATTTGCATACTTTTTAATTCCCTGCTTATTCAAAAAATTGATCTGTATTTTATATTACTGCACACTTAATTTGAACTTTTATTTTGCTTGCATAGTAATGAAATCAGTCTACATAATAATTCTCTTGTTCCCTTGACAGTCCTGATTGCCTACACATGCTGGTTTTTGTAGCCTTACATGAACCATTAATTGGAATCTGATGTTCTTGGCAGGAATACAGTCACAAATGACAGTGTCATACATCTGTCATGCTGTGGGAGGAGTGCCTCCATTTTAAAATGTGAGCAGAACCTCCAAATAAAATCAGTCTTAGAAAACAATTTCAGATACAGTCTGTTGTTGCAATATACAGGAAAATAAACAGTTCTTCAAAAAGTATTTTTTCCAGAATATCACTGGGAGTCTCTTTTTAGATGCCTAGGCATTAATATTTTCTAGATTATTCTTTACACTTTTTTGAGGCAAATGACTGGCTTATGCTTTACAGTTGTACAGCACTGAGTGCAACAGGGTCCTGCTCTGTGGTCAGGCCTCCAGGATATAGCAGTAACAGAAACAGATATCCGCACAGCTGCTGCACCAGCATTCACATTTTTACTCTTTATTTCATCTGACTACAGAATACCACGTGTTTTGTTGAAAACAAGGCTTTCATTGTGTAGGTGCAGTATGTGGGAAAGTTTCCTCTTGGTGAACATCCCTCTGTTAAAAGGGACCATATGTCTTCCTCACTGCAAGCCCACCCATGGGTGTCCTACTTGCTGTCGTTGAAAAGCTGAGCAGTGTTACCCTTTCACCAAAGGCCTGTTAGAGATGCTTTCATGGAAGAGATGTAGCTGCTTCCATTTGCACAGTGACTTCAGTGCCTGCAAAAACCCAAAGACCTGGAGACAAAACCAAGAGCCAACAGAACCTAGAGTTGAGATGGAATAGGGGGAATATAAAACAGTTTGTGAATTTCTTCTAGAGAAGTTAGAATTTTACTTCTGGGTGAGCAGTAGAATTCAGGTGCCTCAGGGGCCCTCCCTGCAGTGCTGACTTCCTGGAGAGCCTGCACTGCTGAAGGAGGTTTCCAAACATGAATCCCCAGGTCTTGCTCCTGAGCTGTGAACTTCTGTTGACTTCTTTGGAGGAAGTACTAAAAGCAGAATCAGACTGCAAGCAGTCCAGACAAAATGCCTTTCATTGCTTTAACAGCCGTACAGAGGTAAATTAAGTGGGCATCAGGGCTCGGTTGTCACACCTGGTGTTAAACATCATTTTATTCAAGGAAAAAAAAAAAAAAAAACCAACCAAAAAATGCAGACACTGGGCCAGGGCTGCCTTCAGAGGATGCTTACCATTTTTTTCCTCGCTGTGCATTCAAATTTCTAGCATCCGTCTTGGATTGAGTGCCTCAGAAAAGGCATTTACAAGTAGAATTGAAGTGTATTTAAAAGCCAAATATAGGTTGTTTGTTGTAAAGCAGCCGATAGATAGTTGGCAGGACACCAAAAGGTCCAGACACTAATCTAATTGTTTACAGCTCATGGAGAGATTAAKCCACAAGATTGGATGCCCTYATTTCCTTTACRCATTACAATGAATGTGTGASATGCCAAACCCCATGGGGCAGCAGCAGAAAGAAAAATGGCTCCATTTCAGTGCAGTTATTGTTTCAAGTTTAGAAATATATTGATTCTCTTTGGGTTTTGATAAGAATATAAATGCAAAGTTCCTTGCTTAATATCAGAATATTCTTGTTTCCTAGCCTCAGTAAAACAAAATTGTGCTTTCTTATTTTAGTGTAATATAATGCTTTGCAAAATTAAAATAAAATCTGTGAAATAAAATGCATTGAATACACAGTGAAAATGGTCAGGATACACTTGCTGGGTTGTGAGGGCACTGAGAATTGCAAATGCTCTGCATCTCTGAAAAATGGGCAAAACTACCTGCTGATGTCCTGCCTGGTTAGCTCCAAAAAATCTTGGCTACTCTAAGATGCTGTGCATTGGAACAGAATAAGCTCTGCAAAAGAAGAAAGAAAAGCAACCCCAGTATTGCTAGGGTGACCAGTGAGAATAAAACAAATACTGTTGAGTGGCTGTTGCAAGCAGGATTTCTGTGAAATAGGCTTTCTCTTAACTGAAATTGGAGCTTGAGAGCAAACAGTACTGTGGGGCTATGTCTGCTTTGAAGAGGGTATGATCCAGTAAGATGAAACTGTGGCTAATCTGCAGGATATGCTCCTGCCTCCCTCTGCCCCCTGCATTGCTGTGGCAGGAACCTGGGAGCACAGCTGTGTCAGGACATACTGCCCCAGCACCCAGGGTAGCACTGGGCAGCATGCCTTGTCCTGGAGAAAGGGATGTGTCATTCTCGTGATACCAGTCACGCTGCAAGTGATGCTGAAAGCTTCAGCCACGCTGCAAGTGATGCTGAAAGCTTCAGCCAGCAAGGAAAATTACCATGACTTTGGCCAGAAGCAAGATTTGAGAAAGCTACATGGGGAGCAGATGAATAATGCCTTGGTCTTGCAGACCTGTTAACCTCTGACTTACTGGCTGAAGCGGAGAAGTTGTCATGAGCAAAGCATGTGTGCATGTTTGCAAGCTAGTGGGTCTGTGTGATGTTTACTGGTCATCATGATATTTTGTTGATGAAATTTTGCTACAGTTGCAAAGAATTTTCAAAAAGCTAACGGGATTTAGATATATTTATTCCGATGTTGCAATACCTGACACACTTGGAGGAAGAAAATTAGTATCCTGACTAGTCTTTGCAGTGTTTCTAATTCCTTGACTAAGCACGTCCTCATATATCATTTTACTTTATCAGCTTTTAGGAAGAAGAGAATGCTTTGCTAGTCAGGACTTGTTTTGACTTAGTTTTTAATAATATCAGTCAGCACCATGTTGCCTGAAAGTCTGAATMTGACAAAAGTTTAGTTKTAAATGGKCTRCTTTTATGAGGTCATGTGCAGACTCAYTGYTCCTGAATCAAGATCATAAATGTATAATTTTAATAACATTCAGTGAGAATAAGCATTTGCATMTCCTTGGAGAAACTGTTCTCTGCTGCATAGTTCAGCTATTTCAGCCATGACGTGGAGGGGACATTTCAAGATTTGCACGTTGCTTAAAGTATTCTACTTTGCAAGGGAGGGTATAGAAAGAAATAGTGCAAGTAATTTTACTTTTTTTTTTTTTCATGGTGAAGTACTTCTCCCAAGGTAGAGAGTAACAGTACCAAGCATACCCAAAGCCAGGATTTCTGTGGTGCAGAAAATAGTTCAGGTCTTGAGTTGAAAGCTGGTCATTGCTCTATGTGAAAGCTGAATGAGGGAATGATGAGAGGTAATTGCATAGCACAGTTTCAGTCCTCTACTTCCCTATTATTTTTTGTATTTTGGGAATCTCATGGAGCAGTCAGCATAGGAGGGCCTTGATAAAAGGTCAGCCACAGATTGCCCTTCTGTCTGTTGGAACCACTGTTTGTTYCGCAGGGAGTGGAGCGCATTGACCTGCCAGGGCTCAGGAGCTTGCGCACCGCCCGCAGCCTGGAGCAGGGCATGGTGCTGACCATCGAGCCAGGCATCTACTTCATGGACTACCTCTTAGACTGAGCCTTCTGCGATCATGCACAGTCCTGTTTCAACAATAGCGACATCCTGCAGTGTTTTAGAGGATTTGGTAGGGTAATTGCTAACCAGATGTTTTTCTGAAATTGGTTCTCTGTTTGCTTGCCCTTACTATGTACTTGAGAAGATATCTTTTGGAAGTTGTAATATATTGCACATAGGGCTGTTCTTGAAGAAGCACCTTGGGCAAAATATGGGGGGAGTGTGTTATTTTTAAATGCGGTTTTGTACTTGTGATATCTGATTAATAAAAAATATGGGACAGACTGTCCTGGGTTCAGCTTAAACCACGACATAGACCCATAATTTTTCATTGATTGAAATACCCTCTGTCAGCACTATACACTGACTTGCCAGGTAGGTGTTTTGTCTAGTGTGTGAAATATGCATATGCTATGAAATATGAGACTGAGATCTGAGGTCCAGAGTTAGCTTCCTTGACAGCAGCGCAGTCTGGTGCTCCGTCCAAAGGCAGAAGAGCCTGATGATGTTTAAGTCAAGAGGCAGTAGAGAAAAACAGCAATAATTGCTCTTACTGGGTTAATGCCAGAACCTTGTGCATGTAAAGCCTTCCCTGTTTTCCAAAGGAATGGCTGATGGTCTTCATAAGCACCCATGCTCTAGGTGCAGCATTGCAGGGTCATGCAGCAGCCACCTGAAGGTTGGATAACCCAGGAGGTAGCTGTGATCTGGGCGACCATTCCCACACCAGCAGCTGCTGTGCAAGTAGAGGGGCCTTGTTTCTCTGTGCTCTCCAGGGCACATGTCCCACTCAAAGCCACTGCCCTCGCAGAGTGTTTAGCAGTTTCAGTGGCTTCCGGTGGGTTTTCATTTTAGCAGGGCAAGCATTTGAAGGGTGCCGCATTGTTCTCTGGGCTTCCATATTCATGCATAGAGAAGATAGATAGAGCAGGCGGCTGCAGTGCCCCATCCTCCTCATGGCTTTTCTGCCAAGTCTCAACAAAGGTAACAATCACTGGCAATGGCAGTGATTCTCTGGTATGAAAAATCACTCCTTAGGAATTGTCTGCTGCTGCTATTGACTAATTTATCACTGTACACCAGCCATGAGAGGGTAATTACTGTAATGCTTTTGGTCTGAACTGGCTTTGAACCCCCAAGTCCGACAGAAAAGTTGTGCGTGCTATCACCAGTGGTGTGAGCCAGCCGGGCTCCTGGGCAGCCAGCCGCCTGTGGAGGCTCCCCATCCGATGTGTGTACAGCCTTATCGAGACGTGGGACTTTACCCTCCCTGGTATGTAATTTGCTGCTGAGGTTTGGGACGTTATCTGTCTCTGTTGTTTCTTTATCAAGACTTGCCAGCCAGCCAGCATGAAAGGCAGCTAACTCTGCATTTTCTGACTGTGAGCATGTCATATATGGCACCACACACTTGAATCATACTTTAAAGGAGCTCTGTGATGCACTTGTGTAGCTTGACACCGCAACAAAAACAGGTTTAACTTATCTTTGCTTTCCTTGTAAACACTCTGTGGGAGTTTTTCGATAGTTGAATTGGTTCCCGGTGAGCTTTCTCTGGAAATGCTCAGCAAAGCCCACATTTTTTCATGACTTGCCATGAATGTCCATTCCAGCTCTGCAGCTTCAGGCATGCACATATGTTTCCATGGAATAGGAGCGACAGCATAGGATCTCCACCTTGGTAATAACTTGCTGGATAAGGCACTTTTGTTCCAGAGATTTCAAGCCAAGTCTAACTTTCTTCCTTGTTGTTTTGCTTAGATTCCTGTAATGATGACTCACAAAGAGAGCTAGCCAACAAACTTTGCTAAAAGGGGAGCTGCCCAAAAATGATTGAGCAAAATTCTAAATCTACGATCCCCCTGTGAACAATATATTTTACTTAGAAAAAAATAATAATACACACATACCCTGAGCTAGATGTTGTCACTTTTTTTTGTCCAGAAGAATGGATATAAAATCTGAGATTGAAGTACATCTGAATATTTCTGAATTCTACACAAAAGCTGAATTATAATGCAATCAAAATTATTTTTTCCATCCTTAAAATTCTGACTTGATTCTGCATAAATAGAAGATGCAGTTTGTGCTGTGTAGTGTGCTTACTTATCTACATGCTGGTTCATTCTAGTTTATGCAGAATAAGTATTTGTCTCAAAAGCATGTCAGGAAACTTTCTACATGATCAAAGAACATCTTGTGAAGCCCAATGTTTTTGCTGACAAATATTAATAGTACAGGGGTTAGTATTGGTGTCAGTTGTAGCTAAAGAGCTCACTACAGCCAGTCCAATCTTCCTTGAAGCTTAAAAGAAAAATGAATTCTGCAAAAGGAAATAAGTAGTCCATTTCCCTCGGCAGAGCTCAGCACTAATTAAAATGTTCTCAATTTGGTTTAGTTTAATTCACTTCAAAAATGAACTTACATTAACCAAAATAATACTACTGTAATTCTGAGCAAGACTATCCACACAGCGGATTTGTGGATTTTAATGAATTCACCTTGGACTCATGTCTTTTGGGGGTTTTGGATAATTTCCTTGACTGTGACAAGTCTCTGCGTTGAGAAGGTCTTTTGCCATGCCAAAAAGGGCAAGAATGTGGCCATTTATTGTAAGTCATGCTGCCTGGTATTAGCCATAAAGAGATTGTAAAAGCTGCAAGAGCAGGAAAAAATGAGATAAGGTTTTCCTTCGTCTACCCTGTATTGCTGTTGGCATGCGGGTCATGTGCTGGCACCGCCAGCACAGCTGCTGTGCACACTCAGAACACGTCCGTCAGCAGCCTGGCCTTCCCCTATCTTTTTGCTAGGGGATCTGCTTCTGAGAGCATGGGCTGCCCTGTCTGAAGCCCTAAGCTCTTTACTTGATAGCCGTTGAATTCAGTCGTGCACATGCTTCCTTGGCCGATTTTGGGAAGTCACAGTCACATGTACTTCAGTTCTCTATCTACAAAGTTAAGGTTCAATTAGCGAGGTCAGAAATTCTGTGGGGCAAGGGCTGCCATTGGATCCTGGCGCAGCGCCCGTCCCAGGGCACCTCTCCTCTGCCTGGACTCTGCCCACGCTACTCTCAAATAGAGATATGTGTAGGTAGTTGTATGTACTGCTCAGGAAAAGCAGCTGATTCTTTAGGGAAGGGGAAAGACGGACTCCAAATGCTGCCCTTTAGGGTTTGACATTTCCATTTTTCATAAGCTAATTACTGATTCATGCGGTTCATGGGATGTTTTCTCAAAGACCCAGTAAAGCCATTCAATCTTTTTTTGGCCTTAAATATTTGGTCTCTGTTGAGGCTTTATTTTCTCCTAGGATTTGTAGAACTGGCACTAGACTTAATACATGAAAATTCCATGTAACTTAGAGAAAATGCTGAAAGACAGCTAAATGTAAAAATACATTACTTTCATTTGCAGATTTTTCTCATTTAAAAGTTAAATAGATTTACAAAGGACAGGACCTTGAAGATCCACTAATATTACAATATTTTTCAAAACAGTAGTACTTCCTTACTCAGGAACAAATGTTAAACCAAATAAAAAGCAGGATATTGAATTGCTTCTACCTTTGGTTCACAGAAGCATGCAGCTGTGTCTGTCCTGATTTTCAATTTTCAGAAGTCTGAGCTCTGCTTCTGGGTTTATTGTGAATGTGTGTTGTGGAATTAAATAGTTTACTATGCAATAAACATTATGCTAATTGTCTTTGACATTTCATATTATGCAGCAGTAATAATGCTACACAGCATTTTTTGGAAAAGTTTTCATAAAAAAGCAGTTGTCATAAAGAAATATAGCTTTTTTTAAAGTTCTTGTAAGAGAAGTGATAGCTGCAGGCAACCCAAAGCCAGCAACTAGTTGCTTATAAACCTTCTTTAACCCTTTTCTCTTAAGTTTTCTAATTAACATAAGGTTAAAGTAAGAGCAGGTTTTTTTAACCTGTAGCTTATAGTTTATTGCTTCTTTCTGAGCCTGGATGAAGGGACTGTGTTCCTGAAGCTTATTTTTCCAGACGTATCAATTGATCTAATAAAATGCATGGCCTCACCCTACTAATCTTGATCCTTTTTTACAAAACTTTTCTATGTGGACCTTTAAAATAAAATGTGCCTGACATGAGGACTTGCTTGTGAATAAGAAGAGGGAAGACTGGCAGCATAGGATGAGAAAGAGTCATTGTGTAGTACAGACCCTATTAGCCTCTATAGAAAACATCTTGGTGTTGCCGCTTTGAGTAATGTGGTAGCACGAAAGTGCCTTCCCCAGCCCTGCAAAGTACCTGCCTATCCCTGTGTTTGACATAAGGGCAGCTCTGTTTGCTAACCATCCCCCTGAAATACAGAAGTCAAGCCCTGTTTATGCTGTTTGCTCTATTAAAAAATATTGGTGACTCGGTGGCTGAGTCAAAATAAGTCCTCTTGGCTACATGCATCTGCCTCTGTAGGATACCAGCTTTAAAATAGACATGTGGATCCTTTGGATGAAAGAAGCACGTGTACTAATTTACTTTGTGGGGTAGCATGTGTGGCCCATGTCTTGTCATTGTTTCCCAGGTGAGTCTCCTGCTCTAACGTCTTGCAGCAATAGTATTTCTGCTTTCCACAGCCATAATCAAACAAATGCTCAATAGATTAATAAAAAAGGAGACGTGCCACCAGTGGTCTTTTTAAATCACATCTGGGATCTGTCATCTGCAAATCTGGACTATTTAATTAGCCAAAATTGTTTACTGATTCTCAAAAGCCTTTTATTTTTGATGACTTTATATATATATATATAAAAAAATGAATGAGCGCTACAGCACCCTTCCCTTGGAAGATAACACAGAAGGCTCTGGGGAGCATGACTGTTTAGTAAGACAGGACAAAGTGCAAGGCTGTATATATAGCTGACAGCAGCCCTGGCATTTAATTCCTCAGCTATGCCCGCACAGTCCTGCTTTGGGGAAGAGTTCGGTCCATTGAGTCGAGCCACGCCACGTGATGGTCTGTTCCTGGCGTTAGGCAACTGTGCAGTCAGGTCTATCTAAATAGATCATGCCATTACCCTTGATAAGAAAAGGCATTTT
>CABHOG010000188.1:0-10497 GCA_902168055.1 Aratinga solstitialis
TTGTCATCAGCCCACCTTACAAGCGTGTCAAGGTCCCTCTGGATGGCATTCCTTCCCTCCTACGTATCAACCAAACCACACAGCTTGGTGTCATCGGCAAACTTGCTGAGGGCACGCTCAATCCCACTGCCGGCTCGTTCATTTTCTCATTGACCAACACCCCCAAGTCCTTCTCCGCAGGGCTGCTCTGAATCTCTATTATTATTATTTGGCTCAACATGAAATATGTTGCAGGGATTAAGTGTTTTGTGAAACCTGAAGAATTTTGAGAAACCAGTAAAGCATTGGTGCTGTGGTTTACAAAAGGTGAATCCTGGTTGCTAGGATTCAAAGAGGAAATGAAGTAGTAACTCCAGACAAGTCTGCTTGACATAAATTTTGAGAAAATCATAGGAAAGCAAGGAAAAGATTTAGCTGAAAAGTAATCAGAATAGAACATCAGCTAACATATTTGATAAAAAATACTTCTGAGAAAACTAACTTTATTCTTTCAGATTGCAAGTTCAGAGGATAGCTGCATAGAGAGAACAGTTTTGTTAAAAGCTTTAGTATATATAGTATATAGTTTAGTATATAGTTTAGCCCATGAACTCTTACTTGTGAATTCTGAGAATTCAATTCTACTTAGAATTGCTATTAATAAACTGTGGCATATAATGGTAGGACTTAATATTTCTCTCACTGTTGTTAGCCTTTGTTTGCTTCATTCACTTTTAATTCCATCTATGGTATGCTTATAACACATGTATTACAACGTGACACTGCAGAGAGACTACTGCACTTTTCCAAACTATGAGGAACTGAGCTTTTACAGTTACAGGAGCAGTGAAGTTGCTTTTTGTGCTATACCTGATCTGACTTAACAATGCAGCTCCAATCACTTTTTACTCTATTAAAGGTGCAGGACAGGAAAGTTAAGCAACTGCTCTCTGAAGACAAGTAAGAAAAAGCAGTGATGAAACTCACATGGGCTTCTGACCCTGACATCTCATGATGTTGTGGGGAGGGAAAAAACCTATGGGGAAAACCCTTAGATAACCTTAATTTTAGTTATCTGATGATGCCACAGGTAACAACTCAAATTGGGTTGACAGGCTGTCACGGTTTAAGGACACAGGCCCAGTGGAGATTTTTCCTAATTTTTCACCAGTTCAAAGCTAGTAACAATGTTAAGCAGTATAAAGTGTTTGATGTCACATCCTTTCTTAGAACTACATTTCATGGTTACTTTGCAGGAAGGTTTGTTTTGGTGCTGGTTTTTGTGGTGGTTTGGGTTTTTTTTGGGGGGGTGTGTGTTTGTTTTTTGGTTTTTGGGGTTTTTTTTACAGAAAGACAGAAGACCTGTAATCAAACTGTGCTTATAGGACCATGATCAGCTGGGTTTTAAATATCTTTAAGGATGGAGACTTCAGCCTCTGTGGGGAACCTGTTCCAGTGTTCAATCACCTTTACAGTGTTTTTCTATGTTTAAACAGTTTCCTGTATTTTAATTTCTGCCCATCACCTTTTGTCTATTCACTGGACAATATTAAGAGTTACTCCATCTTCTTTAATCCCTCCCATTAGGCGTTTATATACATATATAAGATCCCTCTGAGCCTTAGCTTAAAGCTAAGCAATCTTCATTCTCCCAGCCTCTCCTCCTATGTAAGATACTTCAACTGCTTAATTATCTGATCATCTTCCTGACCTTCTGCTAGACTCGCTCCAGTATGTCCATGTCTGTCTTGTACTGGGAAGCCCAGAACTGGGGATACAACTCCAGATGTGGTCTCACCAGTGCTGAGCAAGATCTCTCTTAACCTACTGTCAACAATCTTCCTAATGCAGCCCAGGGTGCTTGTTGTCTTCCTTTGCCACAAAGACACATGCTGATTTGCATTCAGCTGCTTATCTACTAAGGACTCCAAGGTTCACTTCTGCAGAACTGCTTTCCAGCTGGTTGGCCCCCAGCATGTACTGGTGCCTGGGGTCATTCCTCCTGGGTGTGGAATTTGGCATTTCCCTTTGACTTCATGGGACTCCTGTTTTCTCATTCCTTCATTCTACTGAGTCGCTTCTGAGTGGCAGCACAACCATTCCTGTTAATCCAGACAGTCACTAAATTTGGTGTGCACACTGCCAAATGTATGCTGTTGTATTTTGCTTTAAAGGGGAAAATATTTTCTGAAGGCGTGCATGCCATTGAGCAAATATACTTAATGCCAGCTGCTCCTCACAATCATGAACCTGAGCCTACATCTGATATCCACCTAAGCTGGAAAGACCACAGCTTTCCCCTAAGCCTGCCAGTGTTAGCGGTCATCAGCTTCTCTTGCACAATTTCTGAATGTTTCCATTTTTAATATTTTCCATACAGCTGTCTGTTTTGCTACCTGCTTTCCTGTACTACTGAAGCCAAGCAGAAGTGGGTGTATATATCACCTAAGGACATGGATATGCCTCGGTGGGTTTTCTTGTCTCTCTCAGTACAATGGGGGAATTTGCAACAGGCAATTTATTTTTGTTGCTACTTCCTGGAAAGAACACAATAGAACAAAGTCCACCTCATACAGCCTGTTTTTACTCAAGCCACACTGCTATTTTCAGTGTTAATAATCAAAAAGCAAAAAAGTAATTAAAGTGATATTATTAAAGTTTACTTTTCAGTTAAGTTCAGTTGCCTGCATTAAAATGGATAGTTAGGTAATTGAGAAGTTAAGAAGTCAGAATATCAGTCCGAAAAGAAGATTACGCTGCATTATTGCAACATTTTCTTAAACCCTGTGACTATTAAGTATTCTATTTTTGGCTCAAGCGACTTTGCTACAGATAAAATGCTGTCTTTCAAAGAAAGCTAGTAAGATAGCAAAACAGGCAACACGCTACAGAGGACAGGCAGCACTTGGGTTCTTTAAGATGCTTGGATGCTGTCGACGTGTCCCTCTTGCTGCCTGTCCCGGTTCTCTCAACACTTCTACAGAAGAAATTATAGCGATCTCCATTAAGCTAATCAAAAATTACTGAAAGTGCCAAGCAAAAGCTGAAGACTGTAATGCTTAGCCTCGTTTGAGGAGTTTGTATGCAATGTTGCATTCAAAAATTCAGCCTCTCAGACTAGCATGTTTTTGATGAGACTAAGTATAATAAAAAACAATGTCTTGTGTACTTTTTAGCTGTCTTCCACACTCTTGGGTCTGTAATGAATAGAGTGTCAAAAGTTTTGATTTGGCAACCTCGAAATGAAAGCTGAAACTTGTACTTAGCCCCTTGATAACTGCAGTATATGTTAAAATTATTTTATTAATAAATTTGTAGAATGATTGAAGTTCCATAAGGGGATTTCTTGTTTTTTATAAAAACACCTGCTTTCTCTTTTTTTTAGGAGCTATCTCTTAGTATCACTCACTGAGTTAATGGCTTCAAGCGCAGCTAAAATTTCTCAGGTTGACACAGCTGAGTGTCATTGGCAAACTTGCTGAGGGCGCACTCAATCCAACTGTCCATGTCTCCGACAAAGATGTTGAACAAGACAGGTCCCAACACCAACCCCTGAGGAACACCACTCATTACTGGTCTCCGGCTGAACATTGAGCCATTGACCACAACTCTTTGCATGCGGCCATCCAGCCAATTCTTTATCCACCGCGTGGTCCATCCATCAAGTTGATGTCTCTCCAATTTAGGGACAAGGATGTCGTGCAGGACAGCATCAAACGCTTTGCACAAGTCCAGGTTGATGATGTCAACTGCTCTGCCCCTGAACATCAGTTCCGTAGCCCCATCATAGAAGGCCACCAAACTGGTCAGGCAGGATCAGAAAGCCAGCTGTATCCTGGGCTACATCAAAAGGAGCATGACCAGCAGATGGAGGGAGGTGATCCTGCCCCTCTACTCTGCTGTCGTGAGACCTCACTTGGAGTACTGTGTGCAGTTCTGGTGTCCTCAACATAAAAAGGACATGCAACTGTTGGAACAAGTCCATAGGAGGGCCATGAGGATGATCAGGGGACTGGAGCACCCCTCGTATGAAGATAGGATGAGAAAGTTGGGGCTGTTCCGCCTGGAGAAGAGAAGGCTGCGTGGTGACCTCATAGCAGCCTTCCAGTGTCTGAAGGGGGCCTATGGGGATGCTGGGGAGGGACTCTTCGTTAGGGACTACAGTGATAGGACAAGGTGCAATGGGTTCTAACTTAAACAGGGGAAGTTTAGACTGGATATGAGGAAGAAATTCTTACTGTGAGGGTGGTGAGGCACTGGAATGGGTTGCCCAGGGAAGTTGTGAATGCTCCATCACTGGCAGTGTTCAAGGCCGCATTAGACAAACCCTTGGGTGGCATGGCTTATTGTGTGGTGTCCCTGCCCATGGCAGGGGGGTTGGAACTAGATGATCTTAAGATCCCTTTCCAACCCTTACTATTCTATGATTCTATGATTTCCCCTTCGGGAAACCATGTTGGCTGGCACCAAGCACCTTGTTGTTTTTCATGTGCCTTAGCATGCCTTCCAGGAGAATCCGCTCCAAGATTTTGCCAGGCACAGAGGTGAGACTGACTGGTCTGTAATTCCCTGGGTCTTCCATTTTCCCCTTCTTGAAAATGGGGGTTATATTTCCCTTTTTCCAGACATTGGGAACTTCACCTGACTGCCATGATTTTTCAAATATGATGCACAGCGGCTTAGCAACTTCATTCGCCAGCTCCTTCAGGACCCGCGGATGGATTTCATCAGGTCCCATGGGCTTGTGCTCATTCAGGTTCTTAAGATGATCTCGAACCCAATCCTCTCCAACAGTGGTCCTAAGGTCTTCATTCTCACAGTTCCTGCATCTGCCTTCCAAGTCTTGGGTGGTGTAGTCAGAACATTTGCCAGTGAAGACTGAGGGAAAGAAGTCATTGAGTCATTCAGTCGTTCTGTTACTGATTTAGAGTGCTAGAGCAATGTTCCCAGCAAGACTATCTATCTCCATTACAGATCTTGCAAACAAAGCAAATCCTGAACATTACCTGCAGTACGTGGTCTATAATCTGGTTCTTGATGCCAGCACAGAGCGATAAGGTGCAACTGTCTATTCCTCTCAGGCAAAATCCTTGGTATAAACTTCTTGGAAATGCCAGTCCGTAAGCTGCTAGAGACCTGTAAGACCTTCCATCAGGGTTGTTTGAGCAGGGTTGTTTGACCATAGGAAAACGTCAGTGCAAAAAATATTAAAAAACTCACAACTCTCTTAAAATTATATTCAGCATAAGCTATTTGGTGTATTTTAAAACAAAGACTGCTTTTTAAGAAGCAAAAATATATTAACACTCTCATAAATAGATATGCTAACCTTTAACTACTTACTGCAACAGGACGTTCAAGGATAAATAACAGTCTAAATAACAAGTCACAAATAGATATGTAAATATACATTGTACTCTACATGCACAGATACCTCAGGAAAACATGTAATTATTATGGTGTGTTCTCATCACAATTTTATATAAAGCCTTACACCGGAATTATAACAACGCAACTCCTTTTGTACAAAAAAAAAAGATGCACAAGATGGCAGCCACAAGCTGTACGAACGTAAAGATTCTCTTATTCCATGCAGTTTTTTTTAAAGGTCCTCAGCCTGTAAAATACAGGAGTCCTTCCATCAGTTTTGCCATGCAGAATGGAGCCCATACCAAAGAAACCTTTCACTGATACCCACCTCCATGAAACAGAGATCATTCCCAGACTGCGATAATTATTATACAGTGATTGGCAAACTAAGTTCTTTAAAATTGATCACACTTTCATCTAAGTAAGATTCCCTGCTTACTTGAGAGAATTCAGCATGAACTGGCATTTCTTGAGCAGGATTTGAAACTCACAGCTGTCGCGGGCGGGGCCCACAGGCTCCTCTTGCCTGTGCGGTAGGCAAGGACCCTCCAGTGGTGGGAGGATGAAGACAATCAATATGATCATTCATCAGACTCAGTTTATTTCACCTGAGGGTTCCAGTTATATACTCTATGAAGGCACACTTGCTAATGTATGATTGGCTACTCATGCTACTAATTGATACATGATTGGTTACATGATTGGCATGTGCTTGGTCACAGCTCAAAGGTTACATTCACATCCCACCCCCCTCTGTAGTTTTCCTCTTGGTTATGTTCCAGGGAGTTTCCAGCTTGCAGCTGTGCCTCAAGGTTGCAGTTATCAGTTCCTCCCTACGTATCCCGACTTCTCAGGCTCCTCTGCCAACTCCCTCAAACTCTTCTCACGCACACGTTCTCTAGTAACCTTCAGCCAAGGCCTCAAAGCCTCTGGTTCACTACTGTCAGGCTTTTTCCATCCGTTGGCCTATGATCTTATTGTGCCCGTTTTCAACCATTCCCCAACAACAGCAACTTTAAAAACGAGCATTCTGCTCATCCAGGGAGCTGCTTGTCACTAAAATTCCCTGATATTAAAGTGACAACTGTCAAATAGAAAGTGGTATTCTTTCTCACTAAAGGTAAGTGGAAAACCCATCTCAGTAAGAGTGTGCTTTAGCAAGCACAAAGAGATGGTACAAGTGGAGTAAGAAGCTATGCCTTTCCCCTTCAGAAACACCAGCTGCTTTGGAAACCTGAGGGCTTATTGAGGGATTATAATCTTTACATCCCATAACATGGAACTTTGTGCTGTAACAATAAAAGAAGGCACTGTGGGCCTAAGGTCTTCATTCTCACAGTTCCTGCATCTGCCTTCCAAGGCTTGGATGGTGTGGTCAGAGCATTTGCCAGTGAAGACTGAGGCAAAGAAGTCATTGAGAACCTCAGCCTTCTCCAAATACAGGGTAGCCAGTTCTCCCGACAGCTTCTGGAGAGGGCCCACTTTGTCCCTAGTCTGTCTTTTATTCACAATGTACCTGTAGAACCCCTTCCTGTTATTTTTCACATCCCTAGACAAGTTTAATTTTAACCTGGCCTTAGCTTTCCTGACCTGGTCCCTAACTTCCCGGACAACATCCCTGTATTCTTCCCAGGCTGCCTGTCCTTGCTTCCACCTTTTGTAAACCTCTTTTTTTCCCTCAAAGTTTCCTCAGCAACTCCTTATCCATCCATGGAGGTCTCCTGGCCCTCCTGCTGCTCTTCCTTCTAGTCGGGGTGCAACACTCCTGAGCTTGTAGCAGGTGATCCTTGAATATCAGCCAGCAGTCTTGGGCCCCCCTGCCCTCCATGGCTATATCCCATGGATCCTTACTAAGCAGGTTCCTAAAGAGGGCAAAGTCTGCTCTCTTGAAGTCCAGGGCAGTGAGCTTGCTGCATGCTCTTCTCACTGTCCTGAGGGTCTCAAACTCCACCATCTCATGGTTGCTACAACCAAGGCTGCCCTGGAGGGTCACATTTCCAACCAGCCGTTCCCTGTTGGTGAGCACAAGGTGAAGCATGGCACCTCTCCTTGTCGGCTCCTCTATTACTTGCAGGAGGTATTTGTCTTCCACACAATCGAGGAACCTCCTGGATTGCTTGTGCCGGGCCCTACCATCCCTCCAACAGATATCCGGGTGGTTGAAGTCCCCCATGAGGACAAGGGCCTGCAAGCGTGAGGCTGTTCCTATCTGTCTGTAGAGCACAAACGAATGGCAGACTGCCCCATGCAGCGCCTCACTTGGATGTGTCTGCAGTACTGGAAGCTTGTCTACCCTATGTTTTCCTACAGCTGGACTTGAGCTTGTTTGGAGGATCTAGCAGGGGAACGCAGCTACAGTGTACCCATGACCATTGAATCGGGGAAGGTCATCCTCTTTGACCGAGCGCTCAGCTTCTGGAGGGACGCACGTGAAGCGGTGAGGGAGGAAGGGGACACCCGCATAGCCAGCCAGATCAGCCGAATCAACCCTGGCAATCAATGGGGTGGCATATGTTGCAGCCAGATCACCCTCACATCCATATGTACAGTTCAACAAAACTTTGGAACTCTACATTATTGAATTCTCAGACCTGAGTTTTTTATTCCCTGATTATATAGAAAAACTGAACTTATGGGAAATATGATTGCAAAGCTGTGGGTACTGTTGCCTTGATCAAATTCAGTACTACTTGCAGCTGAGCTTCATATATGAGTTGTCTTCAGCAAACTGCTTCTGCCAACTGAATTGTAGGAAATATCTGGTTGTTAATCACTGGTGATGAGAGATCAATTAGCCCATTCCTTGTTTGACCAGTGTGTGATATGATATAACTCTGTGGTTTGTTTTTTTTTGTTTGTTTGTTTGTTTGTTTTTCTGTTTGTTTGTTTTGTTTTGTTTAGGGTTTGTTTGGGTTTTTTTTTTAAATCTAAGAAAACACCCTGAATGGGGCAGTTACCATAAGGGTAAAAGGTAAAGTGAACATGCTGGCAGACATTATTAGTAAGATGAGTCGTGGAGGAGGAAGCCAAGAGACAAGTGATCAGTAGGGTCTAATCAGTGAGGGGCAGCATTCTGCCTCTGTCAGCATGAATAAACCCCTGGAACTGAAAGGCTAACAACGTACCTGTCAGTCTCAAACTGGCACTTCAGGAGTTGCCTGCCCAGCTATTGTAAGGGGCTAAAAATAAATAGATGCTAGATTGGAGAAACTAGAGCCCATCTGTGCTGCTCTCAGCAGCAGTTAGGGAATTGAAACTGCAGCTGAAGGTGTTTGGAAAGCAAGAAAGGGATCTCTGAACTCATAAATGAAAGCAGCATGTAGTGGAGTGCAATAGACTGTGTTCAGATCAGCTCTGAATTATTTTTACAGGCTGCTGCTGCGAGCCAGGGGAAGAAAAGATTTGCAGTTATAAAGTGAAGAAACTGTTACCATAAACACAACTGCAAGCAGATCAAGGTTTCCATAATCTATTTGTTTTCATTAACTCAGTGTTTTGCATGAACATTTAATACTCCTGCATCATGAAGGGCTGTGTATTTACTGTGTGAGTAGTCATGCACCTTCTTTCAGTTCTCTTGTCTTCTAAGAAGAATCTGAATAAAGAACTTAGGTAGAGGTTGTTCCAGGTATAGCACATCCCTAAGAAATGGAGAGGGACTTGCAGGCCACAGACCTATAGGCTGTACTACTTTAACTGATTAGTGTTACTGTGTTTTACTTATGTACTTGGACCTGAAAATTGTTTTGGGGCTCTCTTTCAATAGATGTGGGATGGAGAATGGTTCAGCTCAAAGCTCTGGAAAAGACTTATGCTCATTTTAAAAATTAATCTGTCTTTTCCCTTTATTAGAACTGCAGGTGTGTTTTCTAGGACAACAAAGCCCTACTAGTAAAGGAGCAATCTGATCATAGTATGCTTAATCTTCTCTTTACCAGGTTTCATCCTAAAACTTTGAGATTACAGCCTCGGTGTGTGGAGAAACATTGTACTTCCTCCTCGGTTCAGCTGTAACAGTTATTTTTCTCCTTAGTAGCTGGTGCAGTTCTGTGTTTCGGCTTTAGTCAGAGAACAATGCTGATAACACACCAATGTTTTAATTGTTGCTAAATATTGCTTACACCGATCAAGGACTTTTCAGTCTCTCGTGCACTGCTAGTGAGGAGGGGCACAGGAAGCTGGGAGGAAGCAGAGAGAGGACACCTGACCCAAACGAACCAAAGGGGCATTCTATACCACAGTGTGTCATGCCCAGTTTATAAACTGGGGGGAGTTACCCAGAAGGCCCAGATCACTGCTTGGGTCGGGCTGGGTATCGGTCGGTGGGTGGTGAGCAATTGTATTGTGCATCACTTGTTTATTGTTGGCTAGCTTTTTTTCCCTTCCCTTGTCAGTTTTATATTCTCTCCCCTTGTTATTTCCCTTATTATTATTATTACTGGTGGCAGTAGTTTTGTATACTACTTCAGTTATTGGACTGTTCTTATCTCAACCTGTGGAGTTTACATTCTTTCAATTCTCCTCCCCATTCCGCTGGGAGTGTGGAGGGGGGAGTGAGCGAGCAGCTGCATGGTTCTGAGTTACTGGCTGGGCTTAAACCACGACAGTTCTTTTTGGCGCCCAACGAGGGGCACGAAGGGTTGAGGTAACAACAGGTCTGACCAGAATCATAGAATCATAGAATAATTAGGGTTGGAAAGGACCTTAAGATCATCTAGTTCCAAACCCCTGCCACGGGCAGGGACACCACACAATAAACCACAGCATCTCAGACTTCAGATTGGATACTTAGAGAATCATAGAATAGTTAGGGTTGGAAAGGACCTTATGATCACCAAGTTCCAAACCCCCAGCCAAGGGCAGGGACACCTCCCACTAAACCATGTCACCCAAGGCTATGTCCAATCCAGCCTTGAACACCGCCAGCGATGGAGCGTTCACAACTTCCCTGTGCAGCCCATTCCAGTGCCTCACAACCCTTACAGTAAAGAACTTCTCCCTTATATCCAAATTAAACTTCCCCTGTTTAAGTTTGAACCCGTTACCCCTTGTCCTCTCACTACAGTCCCTAATGAAGAGTCCATCCCCAGCATCCCTATAGGCCCCCTTCAGATACTGGAAGGCTGCTATGAGGTCTCCACGCAGCCT
>CABHOG010000188.1:51615-61794 GCA_902168055.1 Aratinga solstitialis
CCTACATACCAGATACACAGAAACAAATCGAAGTCAGTGGGGGAAAAGGCTTTTACATATCTCATCCTGTGGGCAGCAGAAATGGGTGCTGCACTGCAGTAGTAGTTGCCCTACTGACATTGCTAGCAGTTAGAGGAATCTGTTTTGTGGAGCTGTGTATTGTGGTTCTTCTACAATGCTTTTATGGTCTCACTAGCTCATCAGTGTCTGTTTAGCACCATAGTGCCATAACAATAGCACTCCCCTGGAAGTCTGGAAGTGTTTGGGGATTTTGGAAGTGTCATTTATTGATTCTTGCTTGAACATTGAGCAGATGCTCAGAGAGGCTGCAGAATCTCTGTCCTTGGAGATTTTAAAACTTGGCCAGTAAAGGCCTTGAGCAGACTGATTTATTTTTGAAGTTAGCCTTGAATTTGTGTAAAGAGTTGTATTAGGTGACCTTCAGAGTCCTCTTTCAACCTAAGTTATTTTGTGATTCTAGATAAACAAACAGCTGGCTTCCTGCAACTTGAGCAGTTCCAAAGTTACTTTTGATTTCTATTTAAAATAGGCTATTGTGAGGCTCCGAAAGCGGTTGGGTAGGAAAAGTAACAGCTGGTAAATTTAAATTGGATATAGTGCTCTCTGTTGTTCACTGAAGCAGTGGAGTGATAGCAGAGGAAATTCTGTTGCTCACCAGGGCAGGCTAATTCTTTTGAGATCTACACAGTGAAATGGATTGAAGTGTAGAAAAGAATGTTTGTCCTCATGACTGGTGACATCTGCAATTAGAGTTGTCAAAACACACTGTGTGCAATGGGCACAGGGAAATGGGAGAGATGTTATAGTGGATCTTCCTTTAACTCAGATCTATGCTATTGAAGTGTCTTTTGCTGCTTTTACAAATCTAAAAGATGCAGAAATACTTTGCTTTACTGAAAGCTGTATTTGTAGAGGAATGGCACTGGGGCTCGAGCCCTGCAGTGGAGGTGAATTGCAGAGCTAGCTCCTAGTTCTGATATGGATCTACAGGATGCTGACTCAGGGATTCAGTTTCTCAGTGTTTCAATACTCATCCAGATAAAATGGTCATGACCTTTCTTGTCTCCTCTGTTGTCTGTCAACTTCTTTAAATCATGTCCAAAGCTACTAAGAATGTATTAAGCAAAAGCTTCTGAAAGTGATTCTTGTTTCATAACTATATAGTTGTCCAATTCTGCTAACAAAATAAACTCTCATAATTCAGAGCTCCAAGTCAAAGAGAAAGGAAGAATCAGAGGCAGTAAGACAACTAGAATTGGAATTTTACCTGCGGATTGTTGTTATTGAGAAAAGAATGAAAGCAGATGAGAAATTTGTGCAAAAAGGAGAAGAAAATGTTATGGGGGGAAGAATGAGAATAAACAACAGCAGATGGAGCTGACAAAGTAGAACAGGGACCTATTATATTATGCTGAGCAAAATACAGGAGGAGATAATAAATAATTTAAGCTTTCTGATACTCCAGTCAGAGCTCTAGCAAGATTAGGTAGTATAGCACCAAGAATCAAAGAACATGCATTAGAGATCAGAAATTCACTTTTTTGTCTGATTATGTTTTATGATTAAGTCTGATTTATGCTGAGTGATTTCCATGTAAGGGAATGACTTTGAGACTGCACATCACTGTAAAGTATTATTCTTGATGGTAGCAGTAGTTTGTATTGTACCTTAATTACTGGACTGTTCTTATCACAGCCCCTGGGAGTTACATTCTTTCGATTCTCCTCCCCATTCCTCTGGGAAAGGGAGGGAGGGAAGAAGGGGGGGGGAGGTGAGCAAGCAGCTGCGTGGTTCTGAGTTACTGGCTGGACATAAACCACAACAGTTCCTTTCGGTGCCCAACATGGGGCATTAATTGCTTCACAAAGCTGATTTATTTGCTCTCAGAGTTGTTGTTCTTGGTCTCGGAGTTTCAGCATGTCATACCTTACTTCCAGCCAGTATTTGCTGTTTTAGTGTTTATCAGATGGGGGACCTGGGCTAAGATTATTGTTTTGCTGTACTTCATGGTAATGACTTGTAATGCAATAGAACCATTGATCATGCAAATGGTCTGGCTTGCATTCCCAGAGTGGTCATCACCTCTATATTTTGGGAGGCATATAATGGAATATTTTAGCAATTACACATCTTTTTTTTCCTCCTTGGGGGGTCAACCTATGAAGGGCACATTCCCTCACACCCTCCGCTCCCCCACTGGGCTATTTACAGCAGCATTTGAGATTTCTAAAGGTTTTGGATGGCCTTTGAATACCCTTCAAACCTGCCTGCTGCTTGTGTTGGGAATCAGCATGTTGCCACACATCCAGCGTCTGTTTAACCCATGGCCATCCCACCCTGAGAACGCCCTATTTCATCTGATCTCAAAAGTTAAGCAGGGTTGGGATTGGGTCTTGTCTAAGGTTAAACGATGATATAGGAGGACCACCAAGAGATTTTCCCTGAGGCTGGACAGTCATGAATGACAGAGTGTGTGGGGTTGTATGGGCAAACACTTGGGCCCCTCCAGTGCTTTAGAACTTCACCCCTGAACAAGTGCAAAATCCGGAAAAATTAGCAGAACACTTAAACGGGGTGCGCTGTCATCCTGGCAATACCAGAGAGGGACAAATCGTCTAAACGTCTTGGCCTATGCCTACAGAGCATCCCTGGAAAAAGATGTCTCTGGATTTGGTGGCAAAGCACAAGAAAATGCAGCAACTCAACTCCCAAGCATAGCAGCAACACCAACCCCAACAACAGACACTGCAGCCACTCCAACCACTGTGATAGATACTGCAGTTAAACCAAAGGACCAATCCATGCCAATATCAGTTGCCCCTATCAGCAAGGGGAAAAGCAAATGAGAACCACAAAGACCCACTCGTGCAGTGAAGAAAGATGAAGACCCAATGCACTTATTACAGAGGACAGCATCTGCACAAGAGTTATTAAGATGTGAATCAGAGGAAGAGGAAGCAGAAGAAGAGGTGACTTCTCAATCCCGGACCTTGACCGAGCTGTGGAATATGCAAAAAGATTTCAGCAATCCTCCAGGTGAGCACATCGTCACCTGGTTGCTCCGATGCTGGACAATTGAGCCGACGGTCACGAACTAGAAGGTAGGGAAGCCAAGCAGCTAGGATCACTTGCTTGGGAAGGGGGAATTGACAAAGCGATTGCAAAAGAGAAACAAGCCCTCAGCCTTTGGAGGCAGCTCTTGGCAGCTGTGAAGGAAAGGCTTTCCTACAAGGATGATGTTATGTGTCGCTCTGCCAACTGGACCGAAGGATCATCCAAACAACCAGCAGGTGGATAAAGCTGCTAAGATTGAAGTGGCTCAGATGGATTTAGATTGGCAACATAAGGGTGAATTATTTTTGGCCTGGTGGGCCAATGGCCTGAGGTGTCATGGGCACTCTGGGCCAAAAATAATTCACCCTTATGTTGCAAATCTATGTCCATCTGAGCGACTACAGTCTTAGCAGCTTTATTCACTTGTTGGTTGTGCTGGTGCTCCTCAGTGGCCCCACTCTTGGGTACATGAGCATCTACGTAGCATACCTTCACCACCAGCTTCTGCATCCGGGCAGCGATATCTTGCCACAGTGCAGCAGCCCAGATGGGTTTACCTCTGCATTACCAGTTATTCTGTTTCCATTGCTGCAACCACCCCCACAGGGCATTTGCCACCATCCATGAGTCAGTATAGAGATAAAGTAGTGGCCACTTTTCTCATTCAGCAATGTCCAAGGCCAGCTGGATGGCTTTCACCTCAGCAAACTGACTCGATTCACCCTCTCCTTCAGCAGTTTCTGCAACTTGTCTTCGGGGACTCCATACAGCTGTCTTCCATCTCTGACACTTCCAAAGCACTGGGGGGGCCCACTGGACTAGATACTTGCCCATACTATCCCACACACCCTGCCACTCACGACTGTCCAGCCTTGGGGAAAATCTCTTGGTTCTCCTATATTGTCGTCTAACCCTAAACAAGACCCAAACCCAACTGTGCTCAACCTTTGAGATCAGACAAAATGGTTGTGGGTAAAACACACTCTGTATGCGTGCCAACATGGTGATCCCCATCACAATCAGCAGGCAGGTCTCAGGTTTATCCAAAGGCCATTCAAAACCATCAGAACTCTCAAATGATGCTGTAAATAGTCTGGTGGGGGAGCTGGGAACATAAGGGAATGTCACCTTCATAGGATGACCACCCAAGGAGGAAACAAAAGATTTGTAATTGCTAAACAGTTCCATTATATTCCTGCCAAAGTATAGAGGTGATGACCACACTGGGAACACAAGCCCAATCAGTTTCATGATCAATAAGTCTATTGTATTGCAACTCATTACCATAAAGTACAGAAAAACAAGAACCTTTGCCCAGGCCCCCAGCCAATAAATACTAAAACAGCAAATACCAGCTGTAAGTAAGGTACGACATGCTGAATCTCTGAGATCAAGCACAACAACTTTGAGAGCCAATAAATCAGCATTGTGAAGAGTGACTATTAATCTGAAACAATAAATGCTTATCACAAATATGATTAGACACACTCTGGTCAGATCTGTCATTATCTCAACCCTTTGTGCCCCACGTTGGGCGCCACAAAGAACTGTCATCAGTTTAAGCCCAGCCAGCAACCCAGAACCACGCAGCCGCTCACTCACTCGCCCCCCTGCCTCCCCCCCACTCCCAGAGGGATGGGGAGGAGAATCGAAAGAATGTAACTCCCATGGGTTGAGATAAGAACAGTCCAGTAACTAAGGTACAACACAAAGCCACTACTGCTACCACCAATAAGAATAATGATAAGGGAAATAACAAGGGAAGAGAATACAACAGCTCATCACCTGCCGTCTGATACCCAGCCCAACCCAAGCGGTGATCTAGCCCTTCCGGGTAACTGCCCCCAGTTTATATACTGGGCATGACATGCTGTGGTATGGAATGCCCTTTTGGTTAGTTTGGGTCAGGTGTCCTGTCTCTGCTTCCTCCTGGCTTCCCCTCCTCCCTGGCACAGCATGAGACTCAGAAAGTCCTTGGTCAGCGTAAACATTACTAAGCAGCAACTGAAAACATCGGTGTTATCAGCACTGTTCCCAGGCTGAAAGTCAAAAACACAGCACTGCACCAGCTACTAAGAAGGAGAAAAATGACTGCTACTGCTGAACCCAGGACAGTATAAACCTCAAAAAAGTAAACATAATCATAGAATTTGAGATCTGTAGTTCTCCTTTGGCAAAGATATGTTGATAACAAAGTGACTAATGGCTATCTTCCAGGAAAAATCAGGTGTGATTCCTCACAAACACTTGGGTCTAGTTCAGCAGTCATTCAAGCAATAGTGCAATATGGTATAAGGACACCTAATAGTTTTAAAGGAATATTCAGCCTTTACTTGACGGGGTTTTCAGAGGGAATGTAGCCAGCCAAGACCCTTACTTTAACTATTACTTAACATTTTGGAAAGGCACTATACTGATGCAAATTTAATATTACATCATCACTGTTTTCTGACCCTGTTGCACATAATGTGAAACTTTATCACCAGAAGATTTGGCTCTCCCTGTTGTAAAATGAAGAAACACTGTTTTCTTAATTGGACTGTCTTTATTTGGTTGGATCTGAATACACTAAAACTTCGCACAAGTTTGGGCCTACACCTGAGCTATACAGATGCACTTGGCGAGCTAATCCAAATACTAGGTAAGTGAGCATAATGCCCCTTGTGATTCCCTGGTTTTACAGCTGGGGAAGCAGATGTTACCATCTGCGTTACTTGAGTGGTTATTCTTCTAATTTTTGCAATCTAATCTAGTTGCCAAAAAGTACAGGGCTTAGGGAATTAATTACAGCCCCAAAATTCAGGGATCAAAGCACAACAAAATGTCACATTCCTTTTTTATTCTTACATTCTGAAAACTGCACCTTTAATCTATTTCATTGTGAGGAAAGAACCCTAATATTTCAAGTTTCAGTGTACAGACAGAGTCACAAATTGAGCTGTTCCCCAGATCAGTAGAACTAAATCATAAAATCATAGAAGCATTGAATGGTTTGGGTTTGGAAAGGACCTTAAGATCATCTAGTTCCAACCCCCCTACCATAGGCAGGGATGCTTCACACTAGACCAGGTTGTTCAAAGCCCCATCCAACCTGGCCTTGAACACTTGCCAGGGATGGAGCAATTACCACTTCTTTGGGCAACCTTTTCTAGTGCCTCACCATCCTCACAGTAGAGAAATCCAGACATTGTGAATAGATGTGAACAGCCGCACCCACTACAAAGTCAAAATCATACCCCAAGCATGATGTGATAACTGAAAATGCATAGAACCACTTTAAATCATAAAGGAGTAAAGCAAGAAGCTAAGGATTGCATTTTGCTTTACAAAGGCTTAAGTTCAATAAAATTATCAAAAAAATTTTTTAAAAATGCTGTTCATATTAAAGTTCTGTAATGATGTTCTTTGAAGGTGCTGAATATATAATTTCTTATACTTCACTTCTGTCATGGTTTAAGCTGCAAATCATGCAGTTTGCTCACTCACTCCCCCCTCTTTCTTCCCCCCAGCTCCCGGAGGGATGGGGAGGAGAATCGAAAGAGTGCAACTCCCACAGGTTGAGATAAGAACAGTTTAGTAACTAAGGTATAACACAAACCGCTACTGCTACCACCAATAATAATAATGACAAGAGAAAAACAAGGAAAGAGAATACAGCTGCTCACCACCCGATACCAAGCCCGATGCAGCCACGAACTGAACTCTTCCGGGTTCCTGCCCCCAGTTTTTTTTCCATCCTGGTCATGATGTGCTGTGGTATGGAATACCTCTTTGGTCAGTTTGGGTCAGGTGTCCTGTTTCTGCTTCCCCTCCTCCCTGGCAAAGCATGAGACTCAGAACGTCCTTGGTCAGAGCAAACATTCTAAGCCGTAACTATAAACATCGGTGTTATCAGCGCTGTTCCCAGGCCGAAAGTCGAAAACACAGCGCTGCACCAGCTACTAAGAAGGAGAAAAATGCTACTGCTGAACCCCGGACAACTTCAAAGTCAGGTTTGTTAACTGACAACGTCATAGCCTTTTGCTATAAATGATCTAGCTTTGCATTTGATTTATGAACACATCCTATATTGTCTTTGTAAGGGCAGTAGATTTCCTGGCTGTCATTATTTGCCATTGTAATGGGTTCCTTTGAACTCAACCCCCCTTGCTGTTTTCACAGCACTGAGTTTAGTTTACCCAAACACCTGCCAACAGTGTGTGTATCACTCCTTATCTTTCGCTGTGCTGGCCTCAGAAGACAAATAGCCACAAAGTTTCAGAGCTATAAACACAGACCTCAAGATCCCTGCTGTAGCCAGGCATGGTGTAACACACCACGTTTATTATAACAGTGGTGTCCCTTTGTTTCTATGCAGTTGGACTCACTGCTCAGCAGGCGTGTACCCTGATATCCTTCTATTCCTAACACAGAAATATTAACTGATCATTCAGATTAATTCAACAGCTGATTCAATCCTGATGCCCGTCCTCTTTTCTTTATGCTAAACAAATCCCATTTTCTCCAAGAGGTGCGTAATGCAATTACTTATACACAGATCGATGTCTTTGTTTTATAGCTCAGTTGTTAATTTATATACCTTTCTGGGTTTGATTCCATGTGTTTGATTTGAGTGTGCCTTTGCCTGTCTTGCAGAATGCCCTTTTGCTTAGGAATTGGAAAAAGCCCGTCTTTTACAACTGAGGTGCTCTCCTCCTGCTCAGTGCTTCATCTTGCTTCATTGAACTATTGAAGCAGCTGAGTAAACAGAGGTCTACTCTCAGATATTTTGCAAGTAGAGAAGTAGGCCAAGCCTGTTGAACAAATTATTATTGTAAAGCCTTAAAGTCAGCTGAGTTTGGTATGCAGTCGTCTTTGTCAAAATATTGTTCTCCTCTGGCAAAGGTGGTGCAAGGAAAAGCAGTACATAGGGAAGATTTGTGTCTTTTGTCCAATTCCATTTTGCTCAGTGGCAAGTATTGCATTTGTGCAGGAGAAACCAAAGCTCACAGAGGCAACAGTCTCAATCTCATGGGAATACAGATCAACATTACAAATGCATTTTAACCTTAACCTTCTGACGCTTATTCTAGAGGCTGGATGCTAAGTTTTTACCTCCCAGAATAAACATTCACAGACATAGAATTCTGATTAAATAAAACAAAGTTAAGTCAACACTTACTCATAAAATTCAGCTGCAGGAGTGAGCTTGTACTTCGAGTTTTTGGTACCATTGCCAAGCACTGATGCATTGAAGAGTTTGGGATCTGTACAGTTTGGGCTGTTCCAACTGTTGTCACAGTGTGTCCAAGGGAGCTCAAATGTGAATGATGAAAATAGGTAATACAGAGACCAAGCTATGATAATGTTGTAGTAGAATCCCATGTAAAGAGCTATGAGTATCACTGCATAGCCTACACCTAAAGACAAAGGAAAACAAGATTATTATACGTTGTGTTTTACATGCAGAAGTATATGCAAACACTGTAGTTAAACTCAGCCATAAATAGTTGCAAATTCATTTTAGGTCTTCATACCAATAAAAGGAATTTCTGACATTTACATACATACATGCAGACACAGTATCACTGGCCTTAATAAAAAAAATACATTAATGATTTTAGAAAATTACTGATGTTAGCAAATCCAGTTGTTTGCCAGAAAAAGAAATTAAGCAGTGCTATGTCAAAATTTACTCTCATACAGTTCTCTTGCTGATTTGCTTCTGATACAGAAGACTGAAAGCCCATGTCAGGAGTAAATCTCACTTCACCTTCCTAATGTCAGAGAACTTGGCAACTTTCCTTGGAAAAGTAAAGCTCGAGACTTAAGTAAAGTTTCCCTATGCCTCGCATTCCCACCCTGAGCTAGTTTGGAACAGACACCAATCCCTCTCCTGTTTCTTTCCCATTGTTAATCTCCAGATTGGCTTACGTCAGCATGTAACTAGATCCAAAATGTGCATGAAACAGTCTGTGCTGTTCCACTGAGGGGCTCCAAAAGGTTCTTGGGCATACCAGTAATTCTTGGTGAATATCAAGCTTGGGGCTAAACTGTGTGTGGACCTTCAAACCATATAATCATCTCCCCAGGATTACAGAATCCCCACTACAAGCATTCTCTTTTGACTTTGAACATTTGTTTTGTATTCCTGCACACAGTGAAGTGTGCTTGGAGGGTCCCTTTATTGAGAGAGCCCCAGAGAGTACATGTTCTCCTCATGAAAATGGATGTTTTCCAGTGGTTTGGGAGGAAACTTTGGTACTAATGTCAGACCAGAGCAAAAGTTTGGTGCCAGACTTGTTCAGGAAGCTTGCTTTACCTTGGCTTATGTAATTTTTCCTTTACTGTATGTGCAGCATTGTTCTCTGAAGTTGTATGTATTAGATGTAATAGGTAGAGATATGCAGCAAAGTATGAGACGGAGACAGCGTGTGTGTGCAAACTGAATCACTTTTACTGAGTTTCTTGACATATTTATACAAATCACACAAGCTATTTTTAGATCTATTAACTATTCAACTGTTATCCTTGTTTTTGTACTAGCTAAGCTTTGATCATTTCCAACACTACAATTCACACCATCCCTGCTTATCAGCTCGTGTCCTCGCCTAAAGGATATGCTGCATAACAACGTTTGTTATTCACATCTGTGATGTTTTATGGCTGTTCTGGTTACGTCCTTCACATCTTTGACTGCCTGTATTCCCACAGAGATACAGCTGTTTCATGACAATCATAGAATCATAGAATAGTTAGGGTTGGAAAGGGCCTTAAGATCATCTAGTTCTAAGCCCCCTGCCAGGGGTAGGGATGCCTCACCCTAGACCATGTCACAAAAGACTCTGTCCAACCTGGTCTTGAACACAGCCAGGGATGGAGTATTTCCCACTTCCTTGGGCAACCCATTCCAGTGTCTCACCACCCTTACAGTAAAGAACTTCTTCCTTATATCTAACCTAAACTTCCCCTGTTTAAGCTTAAATCCATTACCTCTTGTCCTATCACTACAGTCCCTCATGAAGAGTCCCTCCCCAGCATCCCTATAGGCCCCCTTCAGATACTGGAAGGCTGCTATGAGGTCTCCATGCAGCCTTCTCTTCTCCAGGCTGAACAGCCCCAACT
>CABHOG010000188.1:64294-75795 GCA_902168055.1 Aratinga solstitialis
ATGGCTTCTTTCACCCAGGGGGATCCCTTTATCCCTGGATCGCTACCCTGATCAGTACCCAAATACTTAACTTGTGCTGTTTCTTCCTTGCAGAATGATTGCAAGTCAGTGCACCAGACAACACTCCACAGTCACTTATTCAGTGATGCTGTAGAGTTATCCCTAGTGTCCTGGGTTCAGCAGTAGCAGTCATTTTTCTCCTTAGTAGCTTGCGCAGTGCTGTGGTATTGACTTTCAGCCTGGGAAAAACGCTGATAACACCGATGTTTTTAGTTGTTGCCAAGTGATGTTTACTCTGACCAAGGACTTTCTGAGTCGCATGCTCTGCCAGGGAAGAGGGGAAGCCGGGAGGAAGCAGAGACAGGACACCTGACCCAAACTGACCAAAGGGGTATTCCATACCACAGCACATCATGCCCAGTATATAAACTGGGGGCAGTTACCTGGAAGGGCTAGATAATTGCTCGGGTCGGGCTGGGTATCGGTTGGCGGGTGGTAAGCGGTTGTATTCTCTTCCCTTGTTATTTCCCTTATAGAATCATAGAATAGTTAGGGTAAGAAAGGACCTTAAGATCATCTAGTTCCAAACCCCCTGCCACGGGCAGGGACACCTCCCACTAAACCATGCCACCCAAGGCTCTGTCCAATCCAACCTTGAACACCGCCAGCAATGGAGCATTCACAACTTCCCTGGGCAACCCATTCCAGTGTCTCACCACCCTTCCAGTAAAGAATTTCTTCCTCATATCCAATCTAAACTTCCCCTGTTTCAGTTTGAACCCGTTACCCCTTGTCCTATCACTACAGTCCCTAATGAAGAGTCCCTCCCCAGCATCCCTATAGGCCCCCTTCAGATATTGGAAGGCTGTTATGAGGTCTCCATGCAGCCTTCTGTTCTTCAGGTTGAACAGCCCCAACTTTCTCAGCCTGTCTTCATATGGGAGGTGGTCCAGTCATAGCAGTAGTGGTTTTGTGCTATACCTTAGTTACTGGACTGTTCTTATCTCAACCCGTGGGAGTTACATTCTTTCAATTCTCCATCCCATCCCTCCAGAAGCGGGGAGAGGAAGGGTGGGGGGAGGGAGCAAGCGGCTGCATGGTTCTGAGTTACCAGCTGGGCTTAAACCACGACACCTAGTGGAAAACACTCATCAGTAATAGTAAAATTCATGTTTTATTAAGTGCTTTTAATTGATTGATTTGAAAGCCACTTTACAAAGTCTATAAGAATTATTGCTCCTATTTCATAGGTAGGAAAACTGAGATACAGAGCCACTGATAACTGGTGAGATGTTACAGGTCTAGTGGCTGAATGACAGTCTTCACAACTCCATTTAAGTGTTCTATCCACTGTGGCATGCTGACTTCTTCAGAGAAAGCTCCACACAATGAACTGAATGGAGTCAGTGGTTATCTTAGTCACTGGGGGAGACAGGGCTGAACTGACCTGCATGGGATTTTGAATTTCCAACTGTTTGCATTGCCAAGCCCTCCTTCCACCTCAAGATACCCAGTTCCTCCCACACCTCAGTATTCAGGGAAAAGGGAGGAAAAGGCTGATCTGCTCCTGCTCATTGCTCTCTGTTGCACTCCTCAGCAATCACCCTGAAGATGATTTCTGTGGCTTTTCCCATTTTGTGCTCCACCTGTGATAACAAAAAGACTTCTGACTTCATGAGTTGGGGAACAGTCAGCAAGTATCATGCTGTCTGTGGGAAGATGAGACCTTTACTTTGTGATCACAAATGTGTGGCACCCTCATGGTGATATTCAAGTGAACAGAGGGGCACTTACCTTTGAAAACTGGACAGATTTTCCACACAGTGACAGCCCCTTCTCAGTTGTACTGTCCCAGTGCTAATTCCATATAGAACAGGGGCATTCCAGCAATGATTTATAAGAGGATGTAGGGAATAAGAAAACCACCTGGAAAGAGAATAATTAGTTTGAGAAACTGAACATGAGCTGGCAGTGTGCACTCGCAGCCCAGAAAGCCAACCGTATACTGGGCTGCATCAAAAGAAACGTGCCCACCAGGTCAAAGGAGATGATCCTGCCCCTCTGCTCTGCTCTCATGAAACCCCACTTGGAGTACTGTGTGCTGTAGAAAACCAAATCTACTTCTAAAAGTAGCATGCTGTAATGTAATGTAAGGACAATGTATTCAGCATTCAGTTGTACGTTTAGGCATTTGAAAGCTGAAATCTTGCGGTAAAACCAAGACAAGGTATATCAACAGACACAAACAGCTTAAATCTTTGACAGTGTAACTAAAAAGCTGAAATGCATTGGTTGTATCACTTTGGGGCAGGAATCTTCTTGTTCATCATGTTTATAGAATCATAGAATCATAGAATAGTTAGGGTTGGAAAGGACCTTAAGATCATCTAGTTCCAACCCTCCTGCCATGGGCAGGGACACCTCCCACTAAACCATGCCACTGTTTATATGGAATGCAGCGTGAATGCAACCTGTATTTACATAAGCTACTACGGTACCAGTGATACATGTTTTAGTCATATTTCAGTGTTGTTCATAAGCTGCTTTCTGATTGTCATGTTGAACTGTAGAGAAAAAAATATTTGTATTTAACAAATACTTGATACCCTTCAGTTCTCAGCTCTGTTCAGTGTTGAAACGTGCTCAGCTAAATCAATCTAGGATATTACATATTGCTTTCTCTATATCTAGTATCTAGAAAAATTATTTCAGGTGGTTTTACTGTCAGATTTCTGGTAAGTGACAGGTTTTGAAGTGCTGTACTTGTCTTGCTTTGATAGTATGGAGCTGACTCACCAGCCTAGCTTGTACTTGGGAGGTATGGAGACTGCACAGTGCTGCTTGATTCGCTTTAACATCAAGAGACTGTGGAAAACATGATGCCACAAATTGAATAGGGAAATTTGTGTTTGAGAAAATAGATCCTGGTGATGTGTAGTGGACATACATATTAAATGCTAGTTTAAAATACGTGGTTTTCAAGTATGACTAATACCATGATGAACTGCGAAGTGTACTGTACTTAGGCATACTTGCTTTATTTGGCTGAGTCATTCCAGGCTTCAGTTAAAGGAGGTTTCTTTCTTGTTTTTCCTTTCCCCACCCTGCCCCCACAGGGATTAATAAGGTGTGGTGTCATTTTCAGCAAAGAGCAGTTACACAGTATGGCAGGGTTTCATAGCTGGGTTACTTTTCAGGTAACTAAGTAACTGAAGTATTTTGAAATTGAGATGAAGATGAAAGGGTGCTTAGTCGCATTAAGTTGACAATGTTTTGAAGGCTTCTGGAAACTTCTTGTTTTACAGCTTCTGATTAGGTAAAAAATATCAAAAAGTCAGGTATTTTGAAACTATCTTGATATTTGCTCTTCTCTTCCTAGCCAATATCCAGAATCAAATTTCATTGTGTTCACTGAACCCTTTCTGAGGTCATGGGCACTTCAAATGAAAATAATTGATGGTCAAAGTATCATTCAAATTGCTGAAAATTAGAATGGTATGCAAATGCTTATAAATAGCATATGTGTGATCTATGATCAACTTCACTATGTGGTTGCACAGGGGCTCCATCACAGGACTTTTTGTGTACAGTATCTTATGAACATGAGGTGTTATTTGGAAGAAGACTTTGTTCTGTCCTGCATGTATTAACATCCTGTGGGCCAGGGAGGAGGCAAACCAGCATCCTGGTGGGCCTCTTGCTTTAGGTCCACTGGTGGGAATTTGAGTTGAGCATCATACCAGACTTCTCCAAAGGAGTAGCCTTGCTGTTAATGAAGCCTCTTCATAACCTGGTCTATGAAGTCAAAATGCGTTAGTGTAACCACGGAACTGAAACAGACTCTGTAACTAGGTAATCAGTGAAGTTTTGTTATCTATGCTGCTATGTTACCACTGTATAGTCCCTTCCCAAGAGGTCAATATGGTCTCAGGAAGAATGTCTAAAGTAAACAATCAAAGAATAGGTATTCTTACAAGATAAATGATTGTAATTAACTTGACAAGAAAATGAGAAAAAAATCCCAATGTAGGTGAAAGGTAATTCCAGCAGGGGGAGATCACGACCTCCAAATCAATACCCACCAACTCAAATTACACCCCAGACTCAATTTAGAACAATAGAAAAAGCTTGTGTGCATGTATAGAAATTAGCATATGGTGTGTGCTTGTTACTACCAATCAAAACTGGAATGTAAAATGGGATATATGAATATGTAATAATTTCAGATATAAATATCTGAATGTTTTGAACCCTGGTTATGCACGTTTGGAGGAAAGATCCCCCGTGCATCCAGTGCTGTAATAAAGAATGCCTCCCTTCTAACACTACATTGGTGTTATGAGGTTTTCTTGATCGAGGTTTTCGGTAACAGTTTCTGGCGACCCAGATGGGACTCTGCCTGTGAGCCTCCATGGATCCGTGGGATCATGGGACCTCCAGCCAGCACCGAGGGATTCTCGGGGAGAACCTCTGACAATGCTTTAAAATGCATCCTAAAGGTGTCCCTTTGTACAAGAAGTGAAGAATCTTATGATCACTATTAGAGGGGCCCTGCCTCCAGCCAGGTGGAGGTGAGAGACAATCGGATTTACTGGACTGTGTGGATCAGATGGCCTGGCAAATGATCTTAAGGTCCTTTCCAACCCTAACTATTCTATGATTCTATATAAAACTGAAAAGGGGAAAGGAAAAAAGAAACCCAGTAAACACAGGTGATGCATAATACAATTTCTCACCATCTGCTGACCGATACTCGGCCGGACCTGAGCAGTGATTTGCCTCATCTGGGTAACTCCCCCCGGGTTTATATACTGGGAATGACGTGCTGTGGTATGGAAAACCCCTTTGGCTAGTTTGGGTCAGGTGTCCTCTCTCTGCTTCCTCCCAGCTTCCCGTGCCCCTCCTCACTGGCAGAGCATGAGAGCCTGAAAAGTCCTTGATTGGGGTAAGCATTACTTCGCAAAATCTAAACCATCAGTGTGTTATCAGCATTGTTCTCGGACTAAAGCTGAAACACAGCACTGCACCAGCTTCTAAGGAGAAAAATAACTGTTACAGCTGAACCCAGGACATGGGGTTGCTGAAGGTTAAAGAAAAACAAGTGCCACTCGTGACCACAACAGTGCACTGGGGTGGCAATATTGTATCAATTGAGACTCCCTGATTCCCATCCATACTCTGATCCATAGACTGGAGAGCCAAGGAGTGATCGGCAGGACCCACTCACCCTTTAATAGCCCCATATGGCCAATGCAAAAGTCTAACGGAGAGTGTAGACTATCATGGCCTGAATGAAGTCACATCACCATTGAGTGCTGCTGTACCAGACATGTGAGAACTTCAATACGAACTGGAGTAAATGTTGTAACCTTAAACCTGAGTTTTTATGTTATAGAAACCAGCCACTGAGCAGGATATACCAGAGGAAGTGGAGAATACACCCCGCAAGTATGGGCTGCTGTACCAGCAGTCTTGTTCTCAGACAGAGGTCTGCATTTTGTTGCAGAAGTAGTTAGAAAGGTGGGAGAGTGTTTGGGAATCAAGTAGGATATGCATACCCTATATAGACCTCAGGCTAGTGGGAAAGTGAAATGTATGAATCAGACACTCAAGTTAGAATTATGGCATGGACTTACTTCTTGGCTACCAAATTGGAAATGGTTGAAAAACTTGTTTGTGAACATTATAGTGATAATATGTGTCTGTATCCTTGCATGTATCATGATTCAATTTTGTAGTTGCTGAACACAATGGTGTATTAGAATCAAGTATGAGTAAAGGGTATAGAATGAGAATTACAGGATATATGTATATCCTATAAGTCTCAAAGGGGGGAAATGTAACCTTAAATCTTAAACTAATAGAGTGTGTGCCTTTAACATCGTAGAATAAACTGTTGTAACTTGCTAACACGTAGAGAGAAAGGAATGTTCGGCTCATGAGGGAAGGAACATCATTGGACTAATAACAACTAGGAAGACAGCAAATAAGACCAAGGATGCCAGCCTTCAAGGCAGCAGAGTGGCGCCCAGCATGGCGCAAGACTGGAACAGAACCGAAGCAAGGACATACCAACTGCTAACTTGGCACTAGGACTAGTTACCAGGTAACTCCCCCCAGTTTATATACTGGGCATGACATGCTGTGGTATGGAATACCCCTTTGACTAGTTTGGGTCAGGTGTCCTGTCTCTGCTTCCTCCCAGCTACTTGTGCCCCTCCTCACTGGCAAAGCATGAGACTGAGAAAGTCCTTGATCAGAGTAAACATTACTTAGCACTGTTCTCAGACTAAAGTTGAAAACACAGCACTGCACCAGCTACTAAGAAGGAGAAAAATAACTGCTGCAGCTGAACCCAGGACACATAGAGACAATTGTTTTAAAGAGAAGGAAGAAAGCTATTAACTGATCCCTGGCTCTATTTCCATTCCCCACTTCTCGGTGTCTATCCTGGAAATTCTGCCCTGTCTGAATACTACTAGGTGGTACGCTGATGGCCATACTCTATCAAACAGCATAGAAAAAGAAAAATAATCTCAATATCTAGGTCAGATTAAACTTCATTAAACCAAGTACAATCAAATTGTAAAAGTTAGTTTGTCCCCCTGTTAGCCACAGCCAATGCATCTTCATCCAGGCCAGCTGCTATCCTGTATGAGAACACCTCCTTAGGAAAAGCCCATTGTTGATGGGTTTCGGCCATCAGGACTATGTCGTCTTTCATTTTATGGTAAATCAAGAATGACATCCTAGGCTGAGACACTTCATACTGCAGTTTGTGCTCTAGTGAAGAGCAGAGCAAATGAGTGGTTATAATCTTGTACCAGTAAGCAGCTCTCAGTCCATCTAGAGACTCCCTACCTCTGCTTGTAAAGGTCTGATTTCCCTTTGATAGCATGGAAGAATTGGGGCAAACTTTTCACTGAGGGGTGCCTCTTGTAGCTGTAAAGTAGTTAGCTTTCTCCCCACTGCAATTTGGAAGTATTTGAGTTAAAAGATGCTAACGAAGACCCAGGTTTCCCTAGCTGAACTGACATAATACGTGTAAACTAAAGAAAACACAAGAGTTGCAGAGGGATTTTCCCATCCTGCATTCTTCTTTTCACAGGAAGCAAGTATTTTATGCTACAAGTGTGAACCATTAGCCTTTTATCATCAGGCAACCACATTATCAAGGCATACATAACTATTCTACAGAACACACTTTCTGTCTCGCAGCTCCCTGCGGTGTGGTTCACAGTTCACACACAGTCCCGCATCTGCTGGGCAGGGGCTGCTCCTCCTCCTTGGGATCTGGAAGCACCTCAGCGCCTGCCTGGCTTGCAGGGTCTATTACACCATCACGGCATGGGATCATCACTGGCTACACAGCCTCTTTCAGGGGGGTGGGCAGGGGATGCCGGAGTTTAGGTGTTGCCGAGGATGTGCCAGACAATCTGAGCTAACTGTAGTTACTGTGTGTAATTTTGTTGTTGCTGCCATTGCCAAACTGTGCGGGAGGTGAGGTTTGCTTTTAACGACTCTCCTACCTACTCTGGAGGGGGAAAGGACCCCCAAACTTCAGAATGGAAGGCAGAAATGCTGATCCCACGTTAAAACTGTCCCCCAGAATCCTTTCAATGGCCCGGCGCGAACTTTTCTAGATGCCATTTTTCTGCTCAAGTGTTTTTGGTTTTGTTGGGGCTTTTTTCCCGTCTCGATGCTATTTTTTTGCGAACGAAAAAAGCGTTCAGCAGGCTGAAGTGGCGGCAGAAGGCAAATACGCCTGTGATCACAACGAAGTTACACTCCGAGGGGGAGAGGGCAGGGCGCGGGGTGCCCGAGCCGGGCGGCAGAAGGAGGAGCGGGCAGCGGCAAAGCGCAACGACCCGCTCCCGGGGCGAGCCTCGGCGCTCAGCTTTGCCCCTGAAACTCCGGGAGGAGGAAGGGGGATGCCGCCCGTGCGGCGGTGCGGCTTTGGGGTGTGGGGCCGGTGGGGGGGGTGTGGGGTAGAAAAGGACCTCGCAAGCGGTACTCTTACCCCCTCCATTTTTGTAGCAGAGGTATGGAAAGCGCCAAACGTTCGCCAGGTCCACGGCGAAGCCGATGACGGAGAGGAGGAAGTCGATCTTCTTGCCCCAGGTCTCCCTGTCCGGGTGTCCGAGTCGCGGGGCGGCGGGCAGGAGGCTGCTGCTGGTGTGCTGCACTCCGCTGTGCTCCTTCACCAGGATCAGCTCCACGTCCTTCCGCGGAGGCGGCAGCCCCACGTGCTCCGGTAAGGGGGCCACCACCGACACTGCGTCCGGGCTGGATCTGTTTGTTCACCCTTGCCTTAAACATCCAGACAGAGCGAGCTGAGGAGGAGGAGCGGGCGAGGCGGGGTGCGAGAGTACAGATAACGGAAGTGCACTTCCCGCTGGAGGCGACTCCGCCGCTCCAGCCAGCCGGTGTCAGCGCGGCAGAAACGAGGCACGGCCATAATAAGAGCCATGCAAATGAGGTGGGAGAGGGGGGACCGCGGAGCCCGCGCCCGCCGGGGAGCCCACGGGAAGCAACGGGGCTGCCCGCGCCCTTCCTGCCTCCGCCGGCGAGCAGCCGGGAGCGGGAGCAGCGCCACTACCCGCAGCCTGCCCGGAATAGCGGACGCACCTGGGCACCGCACCGGGCACCGGCGGCAGCCTCCCGAGCAGCATCGTAAGCTGCGGGACCTCTGCGCTGACCCTCCGCCAGCGGCGGGTCCACCTTGAGCTGGGCAGCTCGGGCTCGTTCTGCCGCGGGGCCCCGCTCAAGCAATCGGGAGATGCCGGTAGTGGGCAACAGGCAGAGCTAAACGGGATTGCCCGTTTCTCTCCTTCCGCAGCCGATCTGCCATACAGGGGCAGCTTCCTCTGTCTGGTAGAGTGGCCTTGGTTAAACTGTACAGAGGCAGCTTCTCCCTGTCTGCTAGAGTGGCCTTAGTTAAACAGCAGAATTTGGCTTTTGACATCAGGAGCTGGCGGGGTGCAAGCTGACTGGCAGAGCTGGACACTGCTGATGTTCCTATGCCAGGACGGATGGATGCCCAGCTTTTTCTTTCCTGGCAAGTGTGGGCCTGGTAGGATTCAGTTGTCAGGTTGAGGTATTTGCAGGACATTAACTGTTTGCTGCTATTCCAAATGGGACCTGAGCCTTTTACGTGTAAAATGAGCAAAGAATGAGCTGCCAGAACGACAGTGATTGGTGCCAAAAGTTGGCTAAATACAGCTGCAGAAAGGGGCTTTCTACAACCTATGTGTCCTGGTTTAAGCCCCTATAGCTCACGCAGTCGCTCTCTCACTCACTCCCCCCTCTTTTATCCCCCCAGATCCCGGAGGGATGGGGAGGAGAATCAAAAGAATGCAACTCCCACAGGTTGAGATAAGAACAGTTTAGGAACTAAGGTATAACAAAAATCACTACTGCTACCACCAATAATAATAATGACAAGGCAAATACAAGGAAAGAATACAATCGCTCACCACCTATACCCAGCCCGACCAAACACTGCACCCCCACCCTTCTGGGTCTCTGCTCTCCGTTTTTACATCCTGGGCATGACGTGCTGTGGCATGGAATACCTCTTTGGTCAGTATCCCGTTTCTGCTTCCTCCCGGCTTCCCCTCCTCCCTGGCAGAGCATGAGACTCAGAAAGTCCTTGGTCAGACCAAAACATTACCAAGCAGTAACTGAAACACTGGTGTTATCAGTGCTGTTCCCAGGCCCAAAATCAAAAACACAGCGCTGCACCAGCTACCAAGAAGGAGAAAAATGACTGCTGCTGCTGAACCCATGACATTATCCACCCCTTATTCCATACCATTCACGTCATGCTCAGATTCCACATTTTCAATATACCATCACATGTATATATACACATCGACACACACATACAGAGGGAGAGAGATCATCCCTTAGTGCATAAACCAATCCCTATAAAGCTGCTGAGTCCATCCAGTCCATGATGTCGGGCTCCATCTCTTGGAACAGTCTTTCAGAGCAGGGGAGGCTGTGTGCAGTGTTCACACTCATGAATAACCTGGGCAATAGTGTCCATTGCTAAGTCCACCCATCGATCATGAGTCCATCTGTATGTTGCATCTCTGCCCTGATGGCCTGAGGTGTCATGGGCCCACGAGGCTCAGAATAATTCACCCTCCCCTCCAGCAGTTTCTGCAGCTTGTCACTGGGGACTCCATACAGATGCCTTCCATCTCCGACGCTTCCAAAGCACTGGAGGGGCCCAGTGGACTAGGTATTTGCCCATACTGTCCCACACACCCTGCCACTCATGACTGTCCATCCTTGGGGAAAATCTCTTGGTCATACTACATCGTAGTCTAACCCCAGAGAAGGTCCACACCCCACTCTGCTTAACTCTCAGTACCAGACAAAATGGTTGTGGGTAAAACACACTCTGTATGCATGCCACCATGCTGATCCCCATCACAATCAGCAGGCAGGTCTCAAGGGTACCCAAAGGCCACTCAAACCCTTCAGAACTCTCAAATGAGGCTGCTGTACTTGTCACTGGGGCTGGTGTAGCTGCTGTGCTTGCCGGCTCTCTCACCACCAGCTGCTCTTTGTCTGAGTCCAGATCTTCCTCCTCTGCCTTGCTGGGAAGTGCTGTGCGGTCTCCTGCATCCTCCTGGGGCTCGGGCTCACGGGGCCCTACGGGTGGCTGTTGGGGAACGCTCTCGGCCGCTGCGGGGCTGGTTTCAACCGCACGGCTCGGGTTCTCCGCCGTCGTCTCCTCCCGCTGCTCAGCAGCTGCCGGGCTGGCCTCGGCGGAGGAGATCAGCTCCACTGCCACCTCTTTCGTGGTCTCCTGGTCCCGGGGGCTGCGCTCCAGGGCCTGTTCGGCCGCCTGCGGCTCCCAGGGCCGCCCCCCCTCAGCTCCCCACAGCCTCACAAAGACGGAGGCGAGGACGAGGGCCAGGACGGTGAAGAGCAGCCAAACTGCCAGGTACAAGTCCACGTCCACATCCACCCCCCCCTGCTTCCGGAGCCTGCCCATATTACAAGTCATTCCAATAAAGTACAGTGAAACAAGAACCTTAACCCAAAACCCATATCCGAAAAATGCTAAGATAACAAACACCGGCTGTAAGTAAGGTACAACAGGCTGAAACCATGAACTCAAGAGAATCAAGAGCAACAGCTTTGAGAGCCAATAAATCAGCATTGTGACGAGTGGCTATTAATCCTGGCCTTATCTCAGCCCTTCATGCCCCACGTTGGGCGCCAAAAAGAACTGTCGTGGTTTAAGCCCCTATAACTCACGCAGCCCATTCTCTCACTCACTTCCCCCTCATTCTTCCCCCTGCTCCCGGGGGGATGGGAAGGAGAATTGAAAAAATGCAACTCCCACAGGTTGAGATAAGAACAGTTTAGTAACTAAAGTATAACACAAATCACTACTGCTACCACCAATAATAATAATGACAAGGCAAATACAAGGAAAGAATGCAATCGCTCGCCACCTATACCCAGCCCAACCACGCAGT
>CABHOG010000188.1:88320-101064 GCA_902168055.1 Aratinga solstitialis
AAGTTACTGGCTGAATAAACCCAGTACTCGTTTCCTAAGTAGGAAAGAAAACAAACCAAACACTGTTTAGTAATTGGATACAGAGGAGTATTTCTTCTTTTATGCTTTGCTATGCAACTTTTCATTGTGCTAACTCTACTACCAGCCTTTCTAGTATTATACCACTATGAAGCACTAGATTAGAGTACAGGTGTACTGTGACTACGGTTTCTGCTTTTGCCTCTGAAGTGTTGCTTGCCTCTCAAAAAAAGACATCACCTCAGTGTGCTTTTGCTTTCTCCCTTCTTAGCTGCCTTATCTTTGAGGCAGACACTGTCTTAATACAGCTGGGGTTATGTTAAAACAGATGGTGAATGTTAGTATTTTTTGTATAATGAAGATTATCTGAAACGAGGCATGGCATCTGAAGATTGAATGCAGATGTTCATGTTCACCATACATTTGTTTGGTTGAGTGTTTTTATTGAGCAAATAGCAGGTAGTTTTTGCCCAGAATTCCTATTTCCATTGTCTCTTGCCATACAACATTTTCTCATGTCTGTTTAAATATGTATTAATGGAAGAGGTACTGGTATTCTGTTCTTTACATGGAATTACAGTTTACTTAGTAAATACCCTCACTAGATTCACTGAAAACCACAGAAAGATTCATTAATGAAAGAACATTTCTGTATTCTGTGCTAGTGGGAAAGTAAGTAAACTGTTAATATGAGAAAAGTGTAAAACGTAGGATTTGAGTTCCTGAGAAGTTACTAGCTCACCATTCAGGAACAAAGGGCGGGTCTCAGTAGTCAGTGTTTTAAGGTAGTTGGGCTACATGTAACTTTCAAACCAATCTTTGATAGTTCTTTTTTTTAAAAGCAGGTTAGTTACATTTTCCTGGAAATTATAAAGAGAGGGAGAGAGGTTTAGATGCAGCAGGATTATATGTAGTATATGCAATGTTTCAAGTGTTATGGCTTGCCTGAAATTAAGCTTCCTTTCCCCCCATGTAAAGTAAAGCAAATGGCCTTTGAGATGCGGAATAGATTAGCATTACTTTTTTCCGTCCTGTACAGAAAATATACAGCAGCATCAGCCATATGGTTTTTACATCATTGGAGGTGTTTAGTCATGTTTTTAGTAGATACTGGAGCCCAGTTTTTGCTGGCTCAATTCATGCTGAAAACAGTTTCCTAGCTCCAGTAATTTGGCCAGTGCAGGGGAACCAAGTGTGACTTAGGATAGACAGAGCAATGCTTCCTGTTATCCTCCTCTCCCATGGAGGCAGCTAGCATGACTGCCTGTATCCTCTGCATGATGAGCCACCAAGGAAGACACTTGGAAGCCAGAGTTGAAGTAAGTGTTTGGCAAAAGAAGAGGATAGAAGGAAAGGCATGGGGAAGTGGGAGATCTAACCTTCTCAAGCAATGTGTACAGAGACAATAGCTTGAAATTAGAGGAAACAGAAGGAAAACAGAGCAGTGACTAATGAAACAGAACTCCTGCTGTGGTTGCTTTTTGGTTTAAATAATTACTCTTGTTTAGTCTTGCTTATTTTTGAGTGCATCTTTTTTGATGCTTATAGGTCCCCTTTGTTGTAATTAAGGCTGAATGCTCTTCTGTCTTTCAGATGCAGCCCTTGTCCTAATATCCTCTGCATGGGATGTTTGACATTTGTCACACATACCCACTGGCTATACTTACTCTTAGGCAGGCCATTTCCTGGCTCACTTACAGCTGGGAGGAAACTGAGCTTGAATGCAACATTTATACAAATAGATGCTTACATTTTAAAGCTTAAAACCAGTACCTGAAAAAAATACAGCCTTCTCATCCTGAGGGGCCTCGTAGACAGCATCGATTTTCTCTGGCAGATCAGGCCAGAGTGTAGCAACAAGAAGAGGACCTGTGGGTTTTCCTCGGGTGTTTACAGTCCTCCACATGAATCTGAGCAGAACAGAACATTGTATGAGATTTACAATGAACTAATTCACCAGCACATCTGGTTTTCATAATTTCTGGCAGAGGCTGCATAAGCGTGCATATACGCACACACACGTGCACACACACACGTTAGCAGCAACACACATTTGTAACTTTTCTTACAGTGACTGAAAAGTGAATCATTCATTTGGAAGCCTGTTTCTAAAACAGCTGCACAATAAGCTGCGTGCTGGACTGCAGGTGATATTGCTTGCATTGATTGCACTGGTTGCTTTGGAGTTTCTGTTGCTTTTTGTATCAGGGCAGAATTTATTCTGTGCTTTGAGTATAAAAATAAACTCCTTTACAAGGCATTTAAACTATTAGACCTCTCATGCTGTTGTGTATGGAGCAGATGGATGAGTGTTTGAGAAAAGCAGAGATTTATATTCCATGAATTGCTCTTGCAATTACTATTGTAGTGACCAAAAGTTCAAATTTAATGACAGTATATCAAACTGCTTGGAAGTGAGCTTGGCTGTAAAAGAAACTGCTAGCACTAAAAATGTTCGTTAGAGAAATGCATAGGGTAATTTATTGGCTATTTTATGTATAAGTAGGATCATAATTTGATTTAAGCTTTAAAAAGCTGCAGTTACCTTTAAATGGCAGACCTTTGTGCTGAGGGCTTTTGTTTAAAAATGGCACTGCTATTTCCTCCTCCACAGAAGGAACAACTTTTTTCCTTAACAGAACAAAAATTTTGCCATAGTGATAAAAAGAAAAATCAGCAGCTCTTGCGCCGAGCTATAGCTATTACATTCTCAGGTCAAACAGCTTTTACTGTTATCGTGTTACCAGAGCTCAAGGTGCTACTGGCACCTTATTTTTTCCAGACTATAAACAGTCATTACCCATTCCTACCTAGAATAATGATCCCTTTGAGAAACCCAGGATCTGAAACTGAATTTTGGTTGTGCCTAAAAGTTGGAGGAGAGATTCCCAAATTAATTTAATAAATTGCTGTATTTTTATCTGCAGAAGTTTGACTGCAAACAGAGCTAGCTAGGACAAATAAAACATCTTGAAATGCATTTGCAACAATAATTAGTTGCTGCATACTGAATTAAGATATAGTGTTTGATATGAGAAAGAGTAAACTGGCAAGTGCATTGTTTTTTTATCTCAATTAAAAAACATTAATTTAATCTGACATATTGTCGTGGTTTAAAGGCTGAACCCAGGACACAGATGGTACTAATAATTAAGACAGTAATATGCTAACTTACTCTCATTTTGCATAAATATATGTATTTTTAACATGTACAAAAATATCTCTGAGCATAACTCATAATAACTTTAATTTAAAAAAGAGGCAAGGAATAAGGCATTTAGCTAATTACTCTTGCTCTTGACAGGGCATAAACACGCTTGAAACACTGTAAAAAGTAATAATATGTTTCATGCATCTCTCTTTAGCTAGAAAAGCAGATCCAGTATGGTATGAAATGGAAATCCCTATAACAAATCTTTCTAAAACTGCAGTCATAAAAGTATCTATCTCCTTTAAAAATCCAAGTTGCAGAATTCTCAATCAAATTTGGGCTTGAGTTATGACTGAGTCAGCACTAATAATTACTACCTGCATAAATTCCAAACTCTCCAGAGCCAATGGAGACTTGAACACTAGGCTTTTATTAAAGCACACATTTCAAGGGACTTGTTAAAATGGTGAGGTTTTCTCGTGGAACGGGAAGCTTGGTCAAAGCTGAATTTTTTTTTGCTTTTGAATCGGACAGGAGATATTTCTGTTGCTACTCATCATATTGAGGAAATGGTGAAATTAATTATTTGGCTTTCTCATTTCAGTTTGAACATTTTGAAATGTTTTAACTCATTCAGGTTAAATTTTAATTTTACCTTTATAGACAGATTTAATACCTTGTTACAGTAAGTATTTTATATTATATTTTAGCATAATCAAGATTTGACATTATTAGTATTATTATTATTAGCAGGTATCTAAAGGGACCAAATCAGTGGGTCTTTCTAAATGTCTTGGTAAGCTTCAGAAGTTTGAATTTTTGTTCACTTTCAGAACAAAATCATCTGTATAAATGCTGTACTAAGGCACTCTGGTTGCTTGAAGGATTCTGTTACCAGTGGAAAAGCTCAACTGTTCTCTATGGCCAGTAGCACCTCCAGTAATTCCCTTTTATTTCCTTACTTTGAGGGGGGAGGGGAAAATACTCTTTTGAATGAATTCATCTTATCTGACCTCCTTTTTGCCAGCTGTTCCTTTTGCCTGTGTAATATGACAGTTGGATGCTGTGGTCATTTTCATGAATTGTAAAAGTCACACGACACAATAGACGTTTGTTTTTTGAATTTCAAAAGTGAGTCATAATGCTGTGTGCAAGACTGACAGGCAAAGCCATTCCAGAGTAAAACAATTCAACAATTGTCTGCTTTTCCTGCATGTTAGATAAAGCATGAGTCGGTTGGAACAGACTGTTTTCATATTTGCATAGTTCTTTGACCAACTCTGTCTGAATGTGAAATACTTCTGTTGGGATTATATATAATACTGAATCACTTCGCTGATTTAGGAGCAGATTTAAAATAATTCCTTGTTGGATCAAGCTTTGTGTGATTACCAGTTAACAAAAGCAGAAGCAAGGTGAAGGTCTGGCTGAAAACCAAGGCCCACAAGAGAGCAGAAGAGGATCAGTACACTGTAGATACTGTAGAACTTGGAACGGTTTCTACTGCTGTGAGGATGTTTTTCCTTTTGAAGGCACTGAGCTGAGGTGGATACTTTAGCTCTTTGACGACTATGCTAGCAAAAGTGGGTACCAGTTTCAGTAAGCTTGTTAGTCAAGTGGGTGGTGGGGCCAGCTCTGTGCAGCTTGTTGGTGGAAGGCTCCAGTGCTGGTGTTCTGTGAGACTGGTCTGTTGGTACTGTTGGACCATTTCATGGCCAAGAAAGGACTGTTTCTTGCCACTAAGGATCACTGGATTGTAAAGAATCTTGTCCTGCCACTGACAGGGCCAAGAGGAAAAGTACAAAAGGTATCACAGGTTTCCCCACAGTTGAATAAAACCTTTGTGCCCCTAGCAGCTGTAATAGAAATGGGGAACATTATGCTCTTAAATCCAGAAGTTCTAAATCCTATTTCTGCATTACTAAAACACAAGCCTGTGATAAAGATTAAGTTAAACTTCAAACCCAAAGCACCATTATTCTGAGTATCGCATAGATGGGAACTAGAAAGAAATGCATTGAAGGAATTGCTGCATACCACGGCCTGTAAATTACCTAAGTGACCATGACTTTTTGTTATGAAAAGCTGGTGAGTAGAGTTAAACCATGCAGCATAGTAATAAATCCTTCATATCTTCTAGCTGAAAATGTAAATCTGGAGGAGATGGCTGGACTTTACAGCACCAGGAGATACAAATAACTGTTAAATTGCTGTTTTATGAGGGGGACCTTGTTTATTGGTTCCTGCTTCCTTTTAAATTTCAGCTGACATCTGGGAAGAAGCAATGAACAGATCAGTTCTAATACTTCCATCAGCTTCAGATACTTGTGTATGTTTCTATATGATAGGAAACAGCATTTGATTTAGGCATGCGCAGTGAATGAATGTACATGGGCTCATATCTTCAATGGCTTTGGATTCAGGGTAATTGAGGATAAATGATTTCAAAGTGGCATTGATTTATGGCAAGGGAAAAAGGAGCTTTGTGGAGGTAGAGAATGAGCAGGCAGCCTTAGACGACCTTGTTGGCTGACCTTGAGAAAAAAGGGGAGTGGAAAGTGAACTGGAGGGGAAAAAAATAACCAATCAGAAACCAGTTTGAGGCGCATGGATAGCAGACATTAACCAATCATATATTGTTATGAAGTGCGCGCACAGAATGCTTGTTATAAAAGGACGCGAGACACATGAATAAAGGTCTTCGCTTGCAACTGCATACAGAGTCCGTGCATTACGTCTCCACAAATGGCGCCCAAACAGGGACATTAAAGGTGGAAGAAGAGCCCCAGTGGAGAGCTGACCAAATGAGTTAGGCAGTGGACCAGAGAGCTGTCCTCCCGGGAAAATTTGCACCTCTTAAACAGGTGAGTGATCAGAACAATGGGATCGCAGATGTCTGTGGAAGAAAAGACTACTGTCTCTCAGTTAACGCGCATTTTAATGCGACAGGGCATCAAATATGATGAGAAGGCTATCCGTGCTTTACTTGCATGTCTTAAAGGGCGTGGATTCACCGTTGATTCTCAGATGGCGTTTCAGCTGAAACAGTGGGATATGGCTGTGAGGTATGTACATCTGATTTGTGGAAATAAGGAGCAATATTAAGACAGGATGATGAGATATGACCTCTCCTTGTATAACCATAGACTAATGGTTAAAATGTACTGTACATAGTTCCTGTGTTTTGCAGGAGACTAGCTCAGACCAGTTTTGTTGCTGGCTGCGCAGTGTTGTGGGGGGGATGTCTGGGCGCGTGAGCAGAGGAGGGGGGGTCGTTTTGGAGACGAGCCAAGAACAGAGAAGATTCTAGAAGATGAAGAGAGCATGCGTGGGAGTTATTTGCATAGACCCACCTTCTCTTAGAACGGTTATGAATATGTATGAGTAAAGGAAATAAAAGCGGGAAGCGGGAAATGTGGGTGTGCGTGTTGGTGGAGCACCGACTCCCCGCGCACCCAGCGCTGTTTGCTTACCTTTATTCGCTTAAAAAATTGATATTTAAAATTTATCCGTGATCTTTTATCACATGGCTAAAGAGACTCTTTAGGAGGCTGCGTCTAAGGGGGATAAAATCGCTTTTCCACAGTTAACTGCATGGCGCTTAGCAAGTTGCAGACCCCATCGTGGGGCGCTGTCACTAATCATCCTAACAAGCTGATTGCCACTGCCTCTCTGGCGCCAACGGTGCCATCAGCGCCACCACCAGCGAACAGGGCGCCGATACCCCCATGCTCCCTCCCCCCCCAAACCTCTGCTGGTCACCACAGCGGCTGCGAAGACTGAGGACGGGGATGAAGACGATCCTTTTGACCTAGGCCCTGTTAATCCCAAGAAAGAGCCTACTCTCAGATCACCTGAAAACTGTGGGAGGAAATGTTTTAATTGCACTTGATAACGCTGAAACTCCAGAGCACATTTATGAGGAGCCTGTGCACGTTCATCAGACTGCTGYTGCTGCTCCTGAGATTCTGACACCTGGTAATTCTGATGCTGACCTGGATAGTCCTTTTGACCCAGGGCCTGTTGATCCAGAAAAGGAGACTGATTTATATCCCTCAGATCCTCATGATAAATGGGCAGCTGTAAAGGGAGAAGCCAGATGGGTGGGGGATGTAGATGTATTGTGTGCTTTCCCTGTGGGGTATGTGCCGGATCAAGACCCATGGTGGGAAGGTCTCCATATGCTCTTATCAAAGATATCAGGCGAACGGTGACGGTCCATAGACTTGGGACCCTGTATATAACTCATTTCATACAGTCTCTCTGTGATACTCATATACTAGAGGTTGGCAAATATAAGTATGCCCATGTTTCTACCTACCCTTGCAGACCTTTATAGATACTGCTGGCCACTTCTTCCGACGTAGGCTGGCCACCTTCCTCGGAATGAGTGTGCATTTTGGTCAGTGTAAAAGCCCAAGCCTCATGCAATGTGGGGGAAGCAGAGCCTCTGCTGGGACACCCGCTGAGATTGAGCCTGCCACCTTGCACTGCAATGATGCTGCTCAGAGCTGGTTTCCTGATTATCTTCACAGGGTCCTTGCGCCATGTTCTGTGTAGTGGGAGCAATGATTGTCTGGATTTTGTGTTTCAAATATTGTAGCTGAGTGGACTGTGCTTGGGGGATCCCATGCGTATGTGTGTGTGTTGAGGGCAGACAGTGTTCTGTGTATTTATTTGTTGTCAGGTTTGCGTAGAAGTTTTTAACAAGTAGCAGATTAACATTTCGGGTGAGAAAGGGTTAATGCAAAAGTGCGCTTGCTGGCAGGCATTTATGGCTGCTGCCAAGCAGGCTGGCGGTTGCAGATGCCCAAAGCAGAGTGAGCGGGTTTGAAGGAAAAAAAAAAGTTATTTGATAGAGTTTGGTAACCATGTTCAAAAGAAGCTGCCCTCCGACTTGGCTCCCAGTACTCCACTGGTGGCATGGCCAGGATGGACACAGGAGCCGAGGAGTGAAAAAAAAAAAAAAAACAAACCCAACCCCCCCTCCCAAAAAAAAAAAACCACCAAAACAAAACAAACAAAAAAACCCACCAAAAAACCTCTCGATCTATTGAAGTATTGGGCAGTTCGTAGAGACACCACAAAGCCTAAAGAGCGCCTGCAACACACTGGGTGCATGGGAGGAGCCCTGCTTAGTGTGTTTAAGGTAACCTAGGGGTGAATCCAAGACAGAGGAACAGATAGATCGGTTGAAACAAGAACTGCTAACTGAAAAAGCGAGAGGGGTAGTGCAACCACAAGCTTCACTAGCCGCCACCCAAGCAGCATCAGGGTGGCAGAGAAAGAAGAAAAAAAAATGGGTAATGACACAGCAAACTCCTTGACTGTTAACACTGTGCAGTTTACTTCTGCATCTGCTTCACGTTCCTTTTTCATCAGAATGCCTCTGCTTTAAGGAATCACTTTAACCTGTCTTCTTCTCAAGAACTGATAACCTGGGGGAGGGGGTATATTTGTGTCCTCCTACCTACAGGTTCATGGTGGCTGCCTGCAAAGTTTGTCAAGCCTCACCATGAGCTGGACAGACGAGTGGGGGAACCTGATGCCTCAGCTACAGGAGCTGACTGTGAATACCCCGAGCAGAAGGAGATAGAGGAAAAGAAAAATGAATGACTGCAAAACATCACTTGGGGGCAAATGAAAAGTAACAGCTTGAATATGTGTGCTTGTAAAGTAGCTCTTATTAGAGGCTGTGATTTTGTGTATAAACCCACCTGTACTTACCAGCCAGTTGCTCATAAGAAACTACACCTTGTATTGTAAGGATTTGTTACCTGTAAAAGAGATGTTAGAGCATGCAAAGCTCCAGCAGCTTCTAGAAAATGCTAAGGCAAAAGGTAGAAAGATTCTTGTACAATGGTAGTGCTATAAAGCAGACAATAGAATAAATTAAGAGGGTGAGAGACCTCCACTGGTAGGAAATTTCTTTGGCTGGTCCCTCACTGCCACTAGCATCTTCAACATGCTGCTGCACCCTGTAATAGTTACTCTGCTAATGTAAATCTGTATGTGCTTTGCCATAGTAGTGATTTGTTACTGGATGAAGCAGGTGAAACTCTGCATTGACAACGAGGTGCAAGGACTGAGGCTGGCCAAATGCCTCCTACCACAGTCAAGGGCAAGACTGGGTTGGCTTCTGTGTTTGCCACCAAGAAGCTCCGTTGTTGGCTGCAACCCAGCAGGTGTCGAGTGGTGGGGACACATGCCATGCCAGACCTTGATATGAGGGATGGCCTCCCCTATTATCAGAGGATCATCCAGGAGAAAAGGGCCGTCCCAACAGCCTGTGTTTGGCCTATGTTGGAGGTATGATCTAGTCCAAATCTCCTGCTCAAGTAGGGTCATCTAAAGCAGGTACTGATAGTAGATATATAAACCAAAAAAAGGGTAATGCAGGGGGAGTCACCACAGGCATGATCATTTAAAGCAATATATATGCTAAATCACTTAATGATCAATGGGGGACAGCACAACCCTGTGAACATTCGTCATTTTATGTCCATAAGGGGTGATACAGGAGCTATAGCAAGTGAATCCCAGTCAAAAGTGTGGGTCAAGTCTCCAGCCACTCTTAAGTGGGAAGGACCATATCCTTTGATAACTTGGGGCTGAGGATATGCTTGTGTCTCCACAGATCATGGCCCTTGGTGGATACCTGCACAGCTGGTGCGGCCTGTTTTGGACCATCCTGCTGTTACTGATGCAGAATCCGAGCAGTGAAGTTTAACTCGTCTTTCTCAGTGCAGGTGCAGACCTGCAGCACTGGAACAATAGGACGGGACTCCAAGATGTGACCCAGACAAACCCGTTGTTCCAAAATGCTAGTGCATGGTGTGACCAGGTACGCTGAAACATTAAATTCTAAGTGCCTTAAATTAATGGACCAAACTCAAAAATTGCAACAAGATGACGGGTTTTTTGGCCTCATATCTTGGTTTCAATCTTTATTTTTTCAACATGGTTAATGTCCATAATAAAAGGGGGTTCAGTATTGTTGTTTGTTATAGTTTGCATATTGTTAATAATTCCATGTCTGCTGTCTTGCCTACAACGTATGATAAATAAAATGATCAAGCAAGTGTTAGTTATAGAAAAACAAAAAGGGGGAGATGTGGAGGTAGAGAAAGAGCAGGCAGCCTTAGACGACCTTGTTGGCTGACCTTTAGACAAAGGGGAGTGGAAAGTGAACTGGCGGGGAACAAAATAACCAATCAGAAACCAGTTTGAGGCACGTGGATAGCAGACATTAACCAATCATATATTGTTATGAAGCACGCACACAGAATGCTTGTTATAAAAGAACGTGAGACACGTGAATAAAGGTCTTCGCTTGCAACTGCATACGGAATCTGTGCGTTATGTCTCCACAGTGCTTTAGTGTCTCTCACCATGGAGCTGCCAAGTCCTGTACTCCTTAGGAGATGCTCTTCATTGCTGAGCAGCTGGGTAATACAGGCCCTGGCAAAGGCAGTGGGAGCTGAAGCTGTGCAGCCACCTCATTTTATCAGGAATGTTTCTGTTCTTGAATCAAAACTGCCTTTTGTGCCTGCTTTGTGTCTGCTTTTGTGTCTCCTAGGCTCCATGTGTGCAAGGCCTCCTATCCCAATCACCAGTGTCCTTGATATGTCATTACAGCAGCCACAAGTCACATAATTCTGATACTTAATGATTTTGGACTCAACCTGGATTAAACCACTCAGGGACAAGACTTTGCTCATAGATTTCCATTATCGTATCTTTATGAACATGGGGACTAGTCTATCATAATAAAAGTTATGCTAGGACTGGAGATTTGCTAAAACAGTGTCTCTATGGTGGAAGAGGCATTTGAGATTATTGCCACTAGATTTGGATGAACTGTTTTTTTGGAGGAGTGTTCCTAGAAGTTAAGAAGGGAAGTTTTCCTGCAATTAGATTTGAAGCTTTTCCCCAGAGTGCAGACTACATGAATGAAATCAGGAAGGATAGTTCTTTCAGAGCTCTACTCCACTGAAAGTAATAGGATTTTCATTGCTGAATTACAATCCTTGTAGGTTTTGCTATAAAAGGTTTCTGGAAATACTTTATAGAGAATGAATCCTTCTTTGGTAGGCAGTAGCCTGGCTAATGCATCCCTTCCATTGCTAATTTTGTGATGAATGTTACAGATGGATAAATCTCTAATGAGAAGTTTGGATGTGTTTCCCAGCTACTTCCCCCTTTTTAGCAACCCTTGTGTGTTGCTAAAAAGCAGGGCTGACACCGGGGTCAATTTTTGCTCCCCAATCTGTGAAGTTGGGCAGAAAATATCTTGAGAACAGGTTTTTATGTGAGGTTTGTGGCATTTCCTTGTCCTTATTTTAGCTAGAACTACCACTAACCATAGCATCACCCATAGCATCATAGCATCTAGGCATGTGCAATCCCAGTGTAGGGCAGAAACCAGAAATCACAAAATACCACAAAACTGCCTGAAATTATCTCTGAAGTTGAAATTTCCACATTCTCAAAGAAGTTTGAGGGTAGCTCTAAGAAAAGGTGAATTTAGGTGTAATTATCTCATGTATCTCTAATTGCAGACAATCTTTTGGACATGAATGTGGTTGGGAGTAGTCAGCATAGATTCTCAAATGGGAAGTCATGCTTGACCAGTCTGATAACCTTCTGTGGTGAAATGACTGGCTTGGTAGATGAGGGGAGAGCAGTTCAGAAAGGTTTTTTGACTCCATTTCCAATGAGGTTCTCATAGAGATGCTGTTGAAGTATGTGTGAGGTAAGCAGACAGTGAAGTGGACTGAAAACTGGCTGACCGTCTGGGCCTAGAGAGTGTGGTCAGAGGTATGAAGTCTAGCTGGGGGCCAGTAAGTAGCAGTGTAACTATCCCAGGCATCAGTACTGGATAGAAGACTGTTTAATGATCTGGGTGACGGGGCAGAGTGCACCTTCAACAAGTTTGCTGATGACCCAGTATCAGCAGGAGTGGCTGATACACCGGGGATTTATGCTGCCATCCAGAGGGCAGAATGGGAGAAATGGGATGTCAGGAACCTCACACAGTTCAGCAAGTGGCAATGCAAAGACCTGCACCTGGGGAGGAACAATCCCAAACGCCAGTACATAATGGGGGCCAACAGGCTGGAAAGCACCTTTGTGAAAAAGAACCCAGGGGTCCTGGTGGAAACCAAGTTGACCATGAGCCAGCAGTGTACCCTTGTGGCAAAGAAGGCCATATTATTTAACCATAAAACCAAACTTCACCATCTCTTTCCCTTAGGAGCTGACAGGACACTTTGCCATCTCTAAACACACGAAAAAAAGGGCAGAGATTGTGCCTGATCATAAATGTCTAGATTTTGATGAATAGGTCTGACAGGTTCCTCCACATTGGTAAGCAATTTATGTCACTTACCTATCTTTGAAAAAAAATGTTTCTCCTCTAATTTGTGCAACTCCATCAAATACAATGTCATGCTTGCAGAGCTCTGGAGTGACAGGTTCAAGGGTTGGACGTGGGCCGGGCCCTGGCCCTGGCCCAGGTTCGACATCGGTCGACACTTCTGTAATGGTGAAAAGAGATGTTCTGTTACACTGAA